>CABFPE010001206.1:9963-26056 GCA_900660155.1 Hofstenia miamia | reverse complement strand
CAACCTAAATATATACCCAACTTTCTCTTAAGCATATTTGATCTGAGTGAGCTTATTGCCCATATTTCCAATAGATATTATGAAAGAATTCGTTATGAAAGAGTTTGGTTGGTTCTTAAATCTGTCAATTCATAATCTTATGGCTGGCAGAATATATCTTACAGCTGTCAGAAAAAGATGTAACTATGGAAATCACTTTTAGCCAATAGCATTAATCAGAAAGCATTATCAATATGGTAAATAGTAAAATACTTAAAAATATTTAAATAGCTTTTGAAGTTTAAGTAATTGATAAATGTGAAACCTTTGAAAAATTTTCAAAATTATATATGTAGGAAGCAATTGAAATGTTATTTTAATGCTTTTCTCATATAGTTACTATTTTAACTACATGTCTCTTAAGCAATGTCCCAATTAAGCTCATTTTAAACAAAAACGACTTTTTCTGACAGTTGTAAGATAAATTCTGACAGCTATAAGATTATGAATTGACAGATTTAAGAACCAACCTTCATGCAGTTGTTTTGAATTTTTGTAGTTCATTTTGTGATATTTAAGTACATTAGATATATCATAGACATGGGCTGAATTGAAAATTGTATTTTCCTCAAAATGAATGTAAATGTAGAATAGAAATAGCATTTGTATTTGTTTATACTAAATTTTTCCTCTTAATATTTGAATAATTAATATTGTAATGAAGTAAGAAGGCCTACTTTTTAATGTGGCAATATATTTAAGCATAAGTATACACTAATGAAGAACTATAATAAGGTTTTTCAAATATACACACTAGGATGGATAATATAAACCAAAGAAAAAACACATAAAGTCAACATTGCAAAATTAATAATCTAGACACAACTTGAGATAACTAGTAGATTTAAATATAAAAGTAAGAGAAAGACAATCACTGTAAAACACTAAGGCATTGAATTTATATAACTACTTCATGAAAAAATGCAGGCATGCTGCTAGAAAATTAAATTTGAAAAACTTAAGATATATTACTAGAGGGATTTTCTCCTACTAAAACTAAAGTAATTAAATATATAGCACTTTTATTGTTATTATTATTAGAACTTAACAAGTAGTTAAAAGAAAAAGAAAAATCATTTAGCACCATGGAACCAATGTAAAATGAGGGAGGTCTAGCTGAAGGGGGTGACCCCAAAGGTGTTGTGAAGCTCTAATCACACTAATATATAGTTGAGATTGATTGTTAGAATGATTTAACTGCCACTATATTACAACCACATTGCAAATCACAAAAAACAAACTATGGTAAGTACTGAGATAAATTTGCAGGAAGACTAGAACATGAGGAACAGTGGCAAGCCATGATTCTGCTGCATGAGATAAGCTCATTATATGACTGTTCAAAGTAGCACTAGAAGAATAAAAGCAAGTGTTTTTTCAAATTAACAGGATTAAAGAAATTGAGCCCTGGAGGAAGAAAATTTATTAAATGAGGAATTCTGTACCAGAAATTTGAGGCACTTTGTTGATGCTTTATCCAGTGTAGCTTAAATTCTACAAAACATTTTATGAACATAAATTTTACAAAGTTAAAATATATGAACAGTTTTATGAGTTTAAAATTTACAAATATAAAATATATGAACAATTTTATGAACTAAATTTTTGATTGATATTAACTTATATAATATGAACACATTGTGTCATCTCAAATGAAAAGGTAGTGCTAATATATAAAAGGAAAATTTGTAAGAAATAATACAAAAGGTAGATGTGACATGTTAAAAATAAGCATGTTATTATTAAATTTTGATTTGATTACTAATTACTATAATTATTCAAATGTCAAGTTATTTATTAGTTCTATTTAACATTACCTATTTTAGTCCCTTAAAATTTATTCATTATGCATTTCTTTACATTTTCTACTAAATTGTTGTTCTTTTAACAAAAATTGGCTGTCTTTCATTAATATATAGTAACCTTTTAAAATATGAAAATGAGTGATATATTCATTTTACTTTGCATATTTGATTTTCTGGAAGTTAAACCTACTTTTTCATTTCTTCTTTACAAAATTGTCACATTTTCTATGATTATTCTAATTTTTTCTACTTTTCACTAAAATTACTAAGACAGGAAAGGAGCTATTTTTTGAATTTACACTGAATTTTGCAACTATTTAGGAATAATAATTAAATTTAATGCATTCTTAGTTGTTTTATTCATTTCTTACTGTGATTTCTTTATATTTTTAAATAGTGTTTCTTGAATTCATCTCCCTTTCAATAAATTACTAAAATATGAAGGGAACTAATATTTGGGAATTATGATGATTTTTTTAAAATATTTAAGAATTATAATGCAACTTAATGCATTATTAATTGCTTCCTATATTTATTTTTGCAATTATAATTTAATTCTTAAGTATTTTTTAAAATCATAGCAATTACCAAAAATGAGCTCCCTTTTGTATTTTAGTAATTTAGCAAAATGGAGATGAATTCTTGAAAAACTATTTAAAAAATACAAAGAAATCACTAAAACAAATGAAGAAAACAATATAAAGTGCCTTAAATTAAATTATAATTCTTGAATATTTTAAAAATCATTGTGAGATTGTGACCTTTTTGGGCTTATCTGATGTGGTAATTGTGCACTTTGACAATCTGGCAATGTAAGGTTGTCTAACTCTGATGTCATTGGAATATATTGTGACATTGGTATGAAATCAGTGAGCAGTCCTAATCTCATATCTATTGAGGATTTTGATTTGAAGTTAGATTTACTGAAGCTACAGTTTAATAATCAACTCCTCCTGCCATAGTATGCTTTCTAGTAGAAGTTGATATTCATTATTGATTAAATGCAAATGATCAAATCAATAGCCAGCTAAATGGAGAAAAACTCCTATTCATACACCTAACATAAATGCAGGTTCATGGTTTGGATCAAGGACCCTCAAGTCACTCCCAATATGTTTCCAAACCACTACTACTGCATTTACCATTTAGCTTGACATTCTGTATTAAATAATCAAACCAATATAAAATCTAAGAATAAGATTTTCGAAGAATTTACTTCAACAATTTCCAAATTGATTTACACTCTAATTATAGTTAACTTGAAAAAGTACCTGTTGTTCGAAATTCAAATTATAATTCATCTGCCAAAATAATGGAATTGAATTCGCCCCCTTTGTTTTGTCAAATTCAACTAATTTGCTATATTATTTCTTGGTTGCATTTTTACAAAGATAATTTCTGATAATTAAACTTAAATTGTTTTTCTAAATAATCATTTGATCTTAGTTTTGACTAATCATTTGTTCTTCTTTCTTCATTAGCAGCAACTTCTTTGGATTATGCTGTGTCAATATTTGTACCAAATAAATTAGAGTGGATTAAAACAGATCTCAACAATTACTGTAACATCTCTCAAATTACTGTAACATCAGTTGGTAGTTGTTGTTATTTATCAGCCAGATCACGTTCTTTTCATATTTACTAGTTGTTTTCATACTTGTAAATATTGTGAATAAGCATTGTATATAAGACACCCAAAGCATCTGTAAATAGAGAAATAGTTTAACTGTGTTCTCTTGTTCACTAAAATCACTGTTGCTCTAGTATATGTTCACCTCAGTGACCTTCTGCTTGACACTGAGTCTTCTGGCAAAGTTCTGTCTAGATTCAAACCAGTGATTCTACATTACAATCATTCTTTAACAATTTACAAATATAAAAGAAACAGATCCTTATCTATTATGAAAATTCTCTTTACAGAAAGATGGATTAAAAATCAACTAGCAACACTACTGAACCTACATTCTCAAATTGCTTTAGATGTTGAATGCACATCAGCTAAAATATGTATTTCACAGGAAAACATTACCAAACTTGGTTCTCACCTGCCATCAGATTCTCTATGGGAGCACATAGTTCATACACAAGTAAACTATCCTGTTGCCATAAGGATCCTCTGGTTAGAACTCACTCCAACCAGCCAGATCTCATTAGAAAAATGCATCATCACAGAAAAAAATATTGCATTCCTTCACCACTAGTCCATACAGCTGTTATTCAACCTGCATGGCATTCAAAACATGGTAAAAAGCAAAGAGTTAAGATACCATTAACCAACAATGAATAACATTGGAGATCTCAAAAAAACTAAGAAATGAGCTAAGTATCAATAAAGCAAATCAAAACTGATTAAGAAAGATCATGGTTATATAGTGTTGGACACATACTACTGGGCTACAATTGTAACATCCTCCACCTGGCTTATTTGCACCGTGTGTTATTGTTAATAACTATCACTCAGTAAATTGCGGGTGAGGAGTTACTAAGTTATTGAACCGCCAAACTTTTCCTCTGTTGTTAACTAGTTAGGTTAATTGAGTACTAATTATCACTATTTAGGTGATGAAGCCGTGTGACGTTTCCTCTTCTTCTCTTCTGTGGGCTACTGCCCAAAGCTGATCTCCACATCACAGTTCCTCTCCTTCATGAACAATTGACTGAATCCACTGCACCATCTCAGCTCAAGAATGACTAATTATGTGTACCTTATTTTAGCTCAGTGCGTGTACTCATGTCAAGTTGTAACTGACTTAAACTCAATTTTGTAAAGTGTTTGTTGATTTGATTAAGTAAAGCAACCGGGCATTGACACTAACTGCATTTACATAATATTAAAGTAGCCATTACCGTAAAACTACTGGCTTAATAATTTAAGTAATAGATTGCAGTTTCCTATACTTACATTTAATAGTGATACATGTAAGGTCATTTATTAGGTCGATTATAGTCAAGTCTCCTACTATTAAGAATAGATATATTCCTAGGGTTCGACTATCCAGTCGTTTCAAGCATCTATTATTTCATACATGTATAGATTGATAGTCAGACTAAGCAAGAATCGAAAAACTCCTAACCATAACATAAGTGTGGTTTCATGACTGGCACAAGGACCCTTTGAATTGATCCCATGATGGAATCCAGCCACTACTCAACACAACTTGCTTAGCTGAACATTTTATTAAATATCAAACCAGATAAATGAAGAATGAAAAATAAAATAAACTCTGAAGAATTTATTGTTCATCAAATTTCTCTTTAAATTCAAAGCTATTTATTTAAAAATTGTAAAGTACCTGCTGATTTTGAATTTCAAATAAATCTTCTGCCAATATGGCTGTTCTTACGTAAGCATAATTTTGCTTGTTGCAATTTGTCAAATATTACTTAATCAGCTAATGTGTTTCTCTTAATTTGCACAATATTGTGACTTGGTTGCATCTTACAAAATGAATAGAATAATTAACTAAATTTTACAATCATATTTCTGATTATATTTAATCACTGTAATTGTTCAATGTTAATCTTCTGTTTGCAGCTATTCTTCTTTGGGTGATGCTACATAATTAGTGTACAATTAACAATTACAAATTTTGGAAGATTAATGTAGAAGTGTTTTGCTCTCACAAGGGTGAGGTGATGCCACATGCCTCCTCCCCCAAACTAGGCTATTTTCAATTGACCAACTCTACAAAATCTAGTAGAGTAAGAGCTTGTGCATCCTGCAGGAGAATCATAGCATTAGTGTTGTTCCAAGGAAGGATATCCAAGTTTTGAGAGTAATAATTAGCACACTTTGTGGCCAAACATGGCCTTGAACAGGCTGACCTTAGTTGTGGAGTGAACTGAGGTGTTATAAAAATACTCCACAGCTTCAATGACTTGCTTCCAATTCTTGCCCACCACTTGGGCAAGGGCAACTCAAGTTAACTTGATAACAGTACAGTTGAGCCATTCAATGCTATTTGACAGCAGATGGTATGCAGTTGTGAACTCATGGAGAATCTCAAGCTCCTTGGTAAGGTTCTCCATCAGTTGGTTATCAAACTGGGGATTGTGATCAGATACTAGGTGCTCCATAGGCCCAAGCTTGAGTATCCACTCTTTGACAACTTTTTCTCCAATAACCTTGGCAGTGGAACTATCAAGAGGAATGAGTTGGGCATACTTAGTAAAATGATCTATCAGTACTAAGAAGTACTAATACCCTTTGTCATCATGAGAGAGTTTTTCCAAGTCCATGTGGACAACTTTGTTTGTACATTCAGCAGCTAAGCTGTGGAGCTCAGCTCTCTGTTCTGGAAAATGACTGGCCCCTTGTAGCAGGCAGGTTGTACACTTGTTAATAACATCCTGAATGGTGGCTCAGATACTGATGGTAATGTATTGAGCATTAAAAGTATGCTTTGTCTGAATGATGCCTAAATGGCCCCTTTTGTGGATCTTGCAGACAAACTCCCGCCAAAAATACTTGGGGACTGCTAGTTGGTTACTCTGAATCTTGGCATATAGCAGACCAGCATCTGTTTGTTACCAATTGTATTGCCAGAAGTAATGAATAGCAACAGGACTAAGCAAGTAATTAGTGTTCTTAAGTTTAGCCATAATTTCAGATAGCAATTTATTGTGCTGCTGATGTGATAATATTTCTGCCTCAGTGATATTCTCTTTAATGAGAATTGGGAGGATAGCTTTACCATGCTGATCAGTGCTGATCTCAGGAAGGCGCTCATACTCATTGAGAGGGATTAACCTGAAGGACATATTCTCACCTGGCAGCTTTCTGAGGTCATGCTCATAACTGGGGAGTGTGGGCCAATAATCAGCATTGATGTGCAATCTCTCCAGATGATGTTGAATTGAAAAAGTGGAATTGTTTAAGTACTTAATCCATCAGGCAACTATGTTGGACTTCTCCCTGGAAAACTTCTTAAGCCATGCTAGCACAGAATTGTTGGTTCACACAGTGAAGGTATGACCAAGGATGAAGAAGCAGAATTTCTTCAGACTCTCCACAGGTCCTAAAATTTCAGATTTAGTGGTGCCATAGTTCTGCTCAGCATTTCTGAGTTTTCTACTGAAATACTGGATCAGGCTTTAAGTTCCATTGATGACTTGGCTCAAGACTTTGCTGATTGTGACCAAGATGGTGTTGCAATCAATGTTAAACTCTTTTGATTAGTCAGGAGTATTGAAGCTTGGTATTTTCCTTAGTTCTAACTTGACAGAGACAAGTTCTTCTTGCTCTGTCCATGTCCAGTTAAACTCCACACTGTGCCATAGCAAGTTGGAAATGTGCTTGGTCTTATTTGCCAGCTCTGGTATAAAGGCACCATAGTAGTTTAAGAAACCCATAAGTCATTGGATGTCCTTACAAGATAATGGAGTCTTGATTCTCTCTAAGTGGTCTTTTGCATCATTCTTAATAGAGATGTGACCAGGTTCAATGACTTTCTAAAAAGGTAACATGTGGCTGAAGGAGAGCACACTTATTTCCATTGCATTGGAATGTGGCAGGGGTGCTGTACTTCCACTCAAAGAGGCCATACAGAGTAATGAAGGTGGTCTTCAAGATGTTGGTGGGCTTCATGGGCACCTGCCAGTATGCCTTACACAAGTCAAGGCAAGAAAACAACTGGTAGTGACTTGCATCATATAAGAAATCTTCAATGTGTGGGAGAAGATACATGCCTTTGATTGTTTTATCACTCAGCTTCCTGAAGTCAATGCACAGGCAGTATATGTCACCTTGCCAGATGAAGACAGTAGGCACTGTATACAAGCTGTTGCTGCCTTGTATAATTCCACTCTCTATCAAGTCACTTAGAATTCTCTCATATTCTTCTCAGAGGTTCTCTGGTACTTGTTGAATGGGAAAATTAATAGGGCTATCATGATTGATCGTGATGGCATGCTGTTTGCCAATGGCCTGACCAATACTGATTGAGCTGTAATTGAAAACTTGATGATGGTGTTGCAGTAAACAAGAGAGAGATTCTCATTCTTGGGTACTAAGGTGTGGATGTGTCCCTTGATCAACTGGAGGAATCCAGACAGTGTCACTTGGTTCCACAAGGTTGTGGAGTGCAATTAAGACAGGCAGACAAGCAGCAACTTTCAACTCTAGCTGGACTGGAGTTCTAACAATAATTAACTTGGTGGGGTCCATTTGGAAAAATGAGGTGGAACTATTTAATATGGAAACATATGTCTTGCCATTAGAGATGTGGAAGAGATCAGGAGAGAAGTTAATTCCAGCAAAGCACTTTCCTTTGTATCCTGATATCATGACATCACCTATGTACTGGGAGTCAGTAGTGACTGCCATGCATCACCAGTGCCATGGCTCAACTATCACTGGTTCAGTAAACCTTAACAAGATCTCTTGTTCTGGAACAGTGGTGAGTTCCTGCTTGGGCTCACTTTTGCAGATGGAGATCAAGTTGCTCCCATAATCAATTATGCAGGAGTTCTGCTTGAGGAAGTCTTTGCCCAAGATTATGTTGTAAATCAGTGGCTGATCACAGGTATTGATGACAATTAAGTCTACAGAGAACAACTCTTGGTGAATGCGTAGTGTCAGGTTTAGTACATGACCCTTCAAAGATATGGTATTTCCCAAGGCATCCAATAAGTGGCCAGTGGATGGGAGTAATTTGTCCCTTGACAAGCACAGTTTGATGCAATAAGAATTGCTAATAATGGAGGCTGAGGCTCCAGTGTTGATGATACCATTAACTAAGATTCCATTGATATCCATCAGGATGACATTAGTATGGAGTAGTGAGGTAACAACCAAAACAACATGCACATGTTTTATAGGAGGTGGTGCTCCAGCTAGTTTAAAGCATTAACAGAATTGACCAGTAGATCAGGAGAAGATCACTCTTCTGTCTCTGGTTCTTTGATCACAAAACCATTGCTGTTAGCAACTAGATGAATCACAGTGTGGCATTAAAGTTTGGTGTGGCCTTTCTGACCACAGTGATAACAACAAGTTTGCTTGAATTCAATTTTTGGTTTCAGAGCAGTAGCACTCTGTAAAGCAGGAGGTTTCTGAGTTGAGTGACCCATTTGGAGTTCTCCAACATCTTTATTGATGTGAGTGGTATTATGGAGCATGTAGACAATGCTGATGGCTTTTTTGATAATCAGATTAAGCTCATCTTCAGGGTCACACTTTAGTTTGAGGCAAATACAGATATTTGGCAGAAAGCCCCAACAAATGTATGAGAACAAATCCTGCTTTGAATATTCAGGTGCAGCTTGCTCAGGTGGAAAAGTCTTTTGACTTGAGTGATGTAAGTGTGGACATCATCTCCCTTTTTGAATGAAGGATCACAGAGCAGTGTCTTGTACTGATGTTTTATATGAGGAGCATTGTAGTGGTCCTCAAAGTTACCAATTAGTAGTTGATAGTTTGTTTTGACATCTCTGTCTAGCATCATATATTGATTATATGTGAGACCTTGTAAATATGTAGGAAATTGAGCTACAGCAGCATCTTGAGTGGCATGATACTGCTTCATTGTTAGTTCAAAAAGAAAGATCCACTCTTCAAAGGATTGAGACATTTTGTCAATTTGGGTAGCATGGAATGTTGATTAAATAAATTAGCAATTTCATTTCCAACAGCAGTCATAGGCAAAATTGACTGAGTAAAATGTGGCCCACATGCCATTGCAGACACAGCAGAATTATTCAACTGTGGGAGCAGAGTTGAAGTCAATACTGTGGGGGTGACACAGGTGTTGACTGGAGCTGGAGGCAAAATGGTCACACTCCAAACATATGGGCTTGGAGTGGCAAAAGTGGCCAAAGTAGAAACATAAGTAAGGCAGATTGCATAAAAGTGGGAGCTCCAGTTGTAAATGAAGTGACTGGAGTAACAAATTGTGGCATCAATGGAGTAGTGGTAGGTACAACTGGGTCACAAGGAAGGGGTGCTGAAATCATTTGTGAAACATGATTGGAAAGCTGTTTGGAAAAGGCATCCAAATCTTCTTTTAGGACATCTTGAGTTACACATTCAGAATGTCTAGGCAGAGAGGGTGCAGAGCAAGGAGGATTGCTCTGAGGCAGAGGAAATGTGGACAGAGAAGTTGACAAACTATGGATTTGAATTTCCAATGCAGTAATTGAATCAATTAAATGTTTCTTTCTCTGCCAAACTTCAGTGGCTTGTTGTTGCATCTCAACTTGCAATGAGTCAATGTGTTGTTCACAAGAAAGATGTTGATTGTTTTGCTAAGTGAGGGCTGTTCTAAATTGCTTGACCTTGGTTGGTTGAGGCTCTGGGGAAGGTGGTGACAAAAGGCAAAAAGGATCTAGAGGTGACATCTGAAAAGTCATGGGCAGTGACTGAGTAACATAAGTAGGAGAAGATAAATCAACTAACAAATTAATTCCATCAGAGAAAGGGGCAGCATCTTTGCCACCAGTGCTCACACAAGGGGAACCTTGAGTGGGAGTCCCATTACAAGAAAAACTAGTGAAATCCATTATTTCAATAACAAGAAAAACTGTGAGAAAATTCAGAAAAACAATTCCAACAAATTGAGAGAAAACTCCAACTGAGTTCAGAGAAATGAAAAGCTGTTTCCAGTAAGCAGCACAGTGTAGGGTATGGTAATAAATCTAAATTCTAGAAGAATGAGACAACAACAAAGTAATAATCAAGAACAAGTAAAAATAACGTCAAAGCTTGGTGATAGCTTCATAGTACAGATTTGCAGTGTAAAATTACATGAGAGGTAAAGTTATGCATCAGTTGGTAGTGAAGTTGTTTCATGGCCAAGGGAAACAACTATCCCAGCTGGCACAAACCAAAGAGAAAGAACAAAACCAAATATGGTAAGAAAACAACAAGTGACTGTTCCATATCATGTCACAATCACCAGGTGAAATCAGATGACCACCTCAGTAAGCACACAAGTTTCATGAGTACATCTCCAAACATCAATTCACCTGCACACTTCAACAGAATAGAGTAGAGAGTTCAATTGACACTCCAAATTGTTCAGTATCATGTCAGGGTCACCATGTAGCATTGCGGGGTGCTCTAACTACTCAAGTGGTACTGAGAAACTCAATAGTTAATTTAGAATGTTGAGGAGGCTACTGTTGTAGAGAGCAACCTGCATTCTAGCAGAAAGAACATTGGTAGTTCACCAGTTTAATAAAGAACAACAAAAACCATTCACTAAGAAATACATTTCCTGCAGTGACTAATTCACATGGCATCATGCCAAAGCCATATTGTGGCATAATCCATTAGAAGCCATGTGTGGCCAAAGTGAGAAAAAAGATGGAAGTAACTAAGACTAAATTGTAATATTGATTAAATTGTAATACACATGGTTATGATAGATTATTTTAAAATATTTTAAGCAGTTTGATACCTAAATTAACTCAACAGTATTTGACAAAACCTAAGATGGCCAAAAAGTGTACACTAATTAATGCTGAAGTTGTGTAATTAAAAGCAGAACTTGAATTGTGGGGGAAAATGGTAAACAAGACTCAATCAACAGGTACTAGTCAAGTGTTTGATTATTTACTTAAAATGTGCTATAAATATACACTGAATGTTAGAATGATTGATGAACAAATTTTATTTGGATTTACTTCATTACTTTTTGTCAGGTTATTTTATATTTACATGGAAAGCTAAATGTTCAAACACTAGAGTAATTGTATGGTGGTCCCTGAATACATTTAAAGGAATTCTGGAGCAGCCTCACAATCAGCTATTCAATGGTGGTGAGGGCAGTAGCTGTAGATTTCTTGATGTGCTTATAGGTTATGAATAGGGATTTTTATCCATTATAGCTTTCCTATCACTCATTGCTCTCAGATTATTATGATTATACTTAAGTTGCTCTACATGTTGATTTTACCAATGACAAATATGATTTATCTAATGTCTATTATTGTAGTTGAACATCAACTGAAGTCTGAAGTAACTTTCTTGCCAACAGCATTGATTGTTCACATGTACAGAGGGCTAGCATGTATTACTATATCTGTAGGGCTATTTTATGTAAGGAATGATAACAAGTTAAAGCACCATGGTTGCATTACTTCCTTTTATTTACTTAGTCATAATAATAAGAACAATCAATGCACTAAATTATTAAGTTATCACACACACCCATTATCACTGAGTTAAACTTCCACACACTGATTCACCAACTGGTTTCCTCTGTGGAGTTCAAGTAAAGGCTGGAGTTGTTACCACTGAAGATGTCTTGGCAAGTGCATAGCACAGCATTGGGTTTCAACCCTGTCTTCCATCTAGTCCTCTCAATCTAAATAAACTGTGATTAGTTAAGCATTCAGGCAAGCTGATGCAGATTAATTTTGGTTATTCACTACACATTCAATTAGTTAAGAGAAAGAGGAGTCTGTCAAACTTCAACCATCACATATGCCCTGAAAAGTAGTTAGTTACTCTTAAAAATTCGTAATAACTGTATTGGCAAGATTCTACATAGCAATATGCCTGGCAGAAGAGTAAACCAATGGGAATTTAAAGAAAATCCTAAAATACTTCAAAAAACAAGGAAAACCTAGAATTAGTATGCAAAGATGATTAGTTAAGAAGAAAGAAATCCAATCAAAGCTGGAAATAGGGATTAACATAATCAAGTAAAGATAGTTGTGTTGTCTCAAATTATGAAGAAAACCTTATTAAAAATACAGTTAAAAACCAGAATTTTAAAACAAAAGAAATAAAGAAAAGAGTAGTGAATGTAACCCTTAAAATAGGCACAAGAAAAATGTTAGAAGGGAACCAGTAAATGATTACTCCCAGCTATCAATGAAAATGGTAAATTCAAGGAAAAAACAAAGAACTAAAGCTAAGACACAAAACCAAAAAACCCCAGAAGATGTGACAATGTCCCCTGGAAGCAAGACATCCTCAGCAGAATTAGTACTGCAACCAGCACAAGAAAATTTTTTATATCTGAACTTACTAAAATAATTGAAAACAACAGTAACAAAAGGACAATACAGATTGAAAAATTATCACAACAGATGTTTGAGGTGGAAGTAGTGAATGCTGAAAAAGATAGGGATATTGAGGAAATTATTCAAGATACAAGCAAAAGATTAACTGAACAAAGAAATGTGTTCCAGAAACAAATTGAAAAATTAACAGAAGCAAATAAGGAAATTAAAACACAAAGCAAAAGGTTGCAAAAGTTAATGGGTCAGATGCATGAGGAAAACATGAATCTCAGAGAAGAAAATATCTCAAAGCAAATAGAGATTGATAACTTGAAGGACAAAATTAGACTAATAGTATTAACTAATGAAGAAAACAAAATAAAGAAAAAGGGAATGGCAAAATAATAGAAACAACAATAATGGAGAAGCCAGAAAAATTAAATGAAGCAATACCAGCAAGAGAGACACAGAAAGAAATGTACAAAAACTGTGAAATGGAAGAAGAATTTGTAGAAAAATTAGTGACCAACATAACAAAACAGATGAAAGAGAATTGTAAAAAATGCAGAGACTTAAAGCCTATATTTGAGGAAACTATACTGTCAGAGGAGGAAGATGGAGACACACTGGCATGTAAAGCAATTCTTCCTAAATTCATGGGAAGGGTTGATAGCTATTCACCAATGTTTAATGAATGTGTCCAAATGTTTGAAATGAGCATGAAAGAGCAAAAGGTGACACAAAGACAAGTGGCAGCAAGATTCCCTCTATACCTGGGGGCGCAGCTTATCAGCATTATTTGGTGTTGGATATTGAGAGAAAAATAAACTATAAAAAATTGGTAGGAGAATACCAACAGTATTATGATGATGAGTGCTTTAAAAGCCAATATCATATGTTACTGAATGGGATGAAAATGAATAAAAGAGAGGATTTACAGAATTACATGTCTCAGGTGGAGAGACTGTTAAAGTTAAGTTCTAGAAAGCAAACATATTCAAAATATGACTTGTTTTCACACATTTGTAAGGGACTTCCAGAACCAATTCAAGAGCAGTTGGAAATAAAATGTGACACTGATGATTTGTTAGAAAGAATGATAAGGAAAGGATTAGCTATACAAGTTACTATGGAGAACAATGCTTGCATAAATGAAAAATCAACAATAATAAAGGCAACAACATTGCCTGATACATAAAAACAGCAAGACAACAGGAAAAGAAGAGGTCAGAAAACCTAAAGATGAGATTATATGAATAAAATTGAAAGACAGCATGATAAATAGGATAAATAGGAAGGATTGGAAATGTCAAATGTGCAGTAAGAAAGGCCACACAAAGAAATATTGTAAACAACAAGTCAATTTCATTGAAGATGAAGAAACATATTTCAACAACAAAGATTTATTAGAGGATGATGGAGAAGAAGAAAAGGTTTAAGAAACAGAAAGTGATACTTTAAACTAGAAGGAGCGCCACCTCTGATAAACTGCACACCCATTCTAATTGTAACAGATCTGATCAAAACAAATACAATCACAGTTGTAATTAATGGTGTAATGGTCAAAGCAACCATAGATATGGGAGCAGTAATATCAATTATTACTGATGAGTTTGCTTTGAAGATAGGATTCAAAAGACAAAATATACAAAGAGAAAAGAGTAGGCTGATAAATGCATCAGGAGATTATATTGATGTTAAAGGTAAATTATTTAAGGTACCAATTCAAATAGCAAATACAATGTTTTCACAGACGTTTACAGTAATAGATACCAAAAACAACTCATTACCTTATGAAGTAATATTAGGAAATGATTTTCTAATGAACAACAAGTGTATCATTGACTATATGAATAAACAATATCAGTACAGGAGGAAGTAATCACAACCCACGAAGAAGAGGAAGAAGACACAGAAGTAATAAAATTTCAATTAAGTGAGGATGTAAGGATTTTGCCAAATAATTGGAAAATGTGTCAGATACAAATGGAAAATGAGCTAACTGTGGAAATCATGATATATGATCAAAAAGGAATTAATATGAAGAAGCTATCAATTCCTTCAAGCTTGTGTATAGTGAAGAAAGGCAAGAGTACTATACCAATATTGAATGTGATGAACCATACAGTCAACATAAAAAAGGATACTCTTAAAATAAAAGGGAAGAAAGTTAAGACAGAAAAAACGACAGTAAATAAAACAATTAACATAGTAGAAGAAGACAAGGAATATCAAATACCAGAGATTGATGAAATGCAATACAAGCATCTGAACAAGGAAGAAAGGGAAAAATTGATAGAAATTCTACAGAAACATGCTAAAATATTCAATTTTGGAGAAATAAGTGTTGGAAAAGCAGTAGGAGAAACACATAAAATTATAACAACCAACAAAGAACCAATAAGACTACCATGCAGAAGAGTACCAGAGAATTTGAAAGAAAATTACAGTACTATTCTCAATGAATTGATAGACAATAAAATAATAAGACCTAGTGAAAGCCTGTATGCTGCACCAACTGTCTTTGTG
Organism: Hofstenia miamia; assembly: GCA_900660155.1. Classification (NCBI taxonomy): domain Eukaryota; kingdom Metazoa; phylum Xenacoelomorpha; order Acoela; family Hofsteniidae; genus Hofstenia; species Hofstenia miamia. Next base: position 10,733 of record CABFPE010001206.1, on the reverse strand, counting down.
AAACAAGGAAACAAGTACAGGTTGTGCATAGACTTTTGCAAAATAAACAATATCACAAAGAAAGATGCATATCCACTTCCAAGGATAAAATATATCATATATGAAGCCAGTAAAAATAAGTACTATACCTGCATAGATTTATTGTAGCATCATCCAAAAAGGCAACCAAAGCTGAATAACGTCGAATGATTATTATTAATTGAAATTAATTGTAAAAATTTAGTTAATGATCTTTAGTTATTTTTGTACAATGCAACTAAGATTTAATATTGTTCAAAATGAGAAAACTTGTTAGCCGATCAAGAAACAATTGACAAATTAAATTGAGCAAACTAACTCTTACGTATGAACAGCCATATTGGCAGACAAATCATTTGAAATTTAAAATCAGCAGGTACTTTTTGTAGAAATTTTATAAATAGCTTTGTTCAACCATAATTTTGATGAACAATAAATTCTTCGGAGTTTATTTAATTTTCATTTCTACTTTATCTGGTTTGATTATTTAATAAAATGTACAGCTAGGAAAGTTGTGTCTAGTAGTGGCTGGAGTCCATCACCGGGATCAATTCTAAGGGTCCTTTTGCCAGTCAGGAAACCCCACTTAAGTTACGGTTAGGGTTTTTTTTTTCTTGCCTAGTCTGACTATCAATCAATACATGTATGAAAATAATAGATGCTTGAAACAACTGGGGAGTCGAACCCTAGGAATATATTTATTCTTAATAGTAGGAGACTTGACTATAATCGACTGAATAAACGACCTTACC
>CABFPE010001205.1:0-33334 GCA_900660155.1 Hofstenia miamia | reverse complement strand
TTTAATAAAGCAACCGGGCATTGACACTAACTGCATATACGTAATATTAAATATAGCCATTACCATAAAACTATCGGCTTAATTGTTTATGTAATAAGATTGCAGTTCCCTATACCTACATTTACTAATACTACATGTAAAGTCATTTATCTGGTCAATTATAGTCGAGTCTCCTACATTTAAGAATATATAAATATCCCTAAGTGTCGACTATCCAGTCGTTTCAAGCACTGATTATTTTCATACATGTATTGATCGATAGTCAGACTAGGCAAGAATCGAAAAACTCCTAACCGTAACTTAAGTGCGGTTTCGTGACTGGCACAAGGACCCTGAGAATCGATCCCGTGATGGATTCCAGCCACTACTAAACACAACTTGCCTAGCTGCACATTTAGTTAAATAATCAAACCAGATAAAGTAGAAAGAAAAATTAAATAAACTCCGAAGAATTTATTGTTCATCAAAATTATGGTTGAATCAAAGCTATTTATAAAATTTCTCCAAAAGTACCTGCTGATTTTAAAATTCAAATGATTCGTCTGCCAATATGGCTGTTCATACGCAAGCGTTAGTTTGCTCAATTTAATTTGTCAATTACCTCTTGATCGGCTAACAAGTTTTCTCATTTTGAACAATATTAAATCTTAGTTGCATTGTACAAAAATAACTAAAGATCATTAACTAAATTTTTACAATTAATTTCAATTAATAATAATCATTCGACGTTATTCAGCTTTGGTTGCCTTTTTGGATGATGCTACATTAAGTCCAAGATTAGGTTTTTTTGCCATTTAGCTTTCCTATTGATCTATTTCTCCTTTATAACAAATGCAATGAAACAGCTGGATAGCTACTAGGCTATTATTTTATTTTAGATCCAAATTCTTAGGGTATAGCAAGCTATTATACATATGAGGTGTCTATGAAGACCCTATTATATTGATTGTACTTATTATATTACAAGTTAATTATTAATTTAATTATGTGTGGCCCTTATGACATTGATTCTTTTATGCAGGCCAAATTGATTGTTCACATGTATATAGGAACATGTAGCTACTTATATTTAGAGTCTATTATATGTAAGGCAAGTGATAATAAGCTAATGGCATTTAGATTGTGAACTAGCATTTATTAATCATCATAACAAGAACAATCAATGTACACAAATTAGTAATGGTAATGTAGAATGTCCAACCAGGCCCATTATGAGTAAATTAAATATTTTAATTTAGTTCTTAATCTGTTCAGTGGGAAGGGATCAAACTAATCTAATCACTACAGGGATTTGTTGCATTCTGATAACTTAAATTACTCAGTTAAATAACATCCACTATTTAGGTGAAGTTTCCAAGAAGTGGTTCTTTTCAATGGGCATCTGCCTGGTAAAGTCCTCAACATCAACAAGTAATCCAGTTTGACATCCACTGTGAAGTTTCACCAGCACTCAGCTCAGGAGAATATTTATTATCTGTAACTTAGCTTACAGAAGTGTGGATAATAGAATATTTGCTAATTTCAATTGTTGTCCTTTTTGATTTTAATTTCTTAGCAGTGTTTGTGATGGGTTATGCTACACACCCTCCTCAGCTTGCATTAATTTTAGTACAGCTCTTTCCCCATGCACTAGTGCATCTGTTCTTTACATAATCATCAGCTTTTTGTTCATCCTAGCTGACCTCTGTGAATTTGGGTTGTTTTGTGATTCTTAATACTGCTTCTTTTTCAGTTGTTACTAAGTCAGTATATCCTACAATTTCCATTTCTCTTATGTCCTCTGATATCATTGTTATTTTTCCAGATTGTTCATTTTTTCTGGGAATATACTGTAAAATTTTTTGTAGAGATGCAGTCTGTTCAAACCTATCATTAATGTAATTTGTGCATCTGCTCTGCTCATATGCACAATATGTTCTGGTATTCTTGTGTTTGGATAAAAGAATTGAAATACTTTTAGCAGACTTCTTGTGTTTGCCACATCCTTGTAGAAGAAACTTATGTTTCATCTCACCTCCTCTTCTGTGATATTTCCTTGATGGTGCATCTATCTTGATGGTTGGCCATTGTTCACTTGTTTTCTTTTCTAGTTTCATTGTTTTCCAGATGTTTTCTATTTGTTTTCAGTGTTCCTTTTGCAGGGTGTGGCTGTATTTTATAAATTGTGTGCTTGCCTTCTCAACCCCTTCTGCAGTAATTTTCAGTTCTATCATTTTGACTTGACTGTACAAGTTTATTGCTATGCACTGATCTACCATTATATGGTATATTTGAGCCCAGTAGTTGACTTGTAAATCAAATTTCATCAATTCAGAGATCACTGTTTCCATTGGTTTTTTTCTCTGCAATGAAGATGTTCTGCACTTGCATGCACATTTCATATAAAAATTCAGGTAATTTTTCCATTGTTGTTATTGCTATTATTAGCATTTGTTCCTTTTGTACTTTTGCCATTCTCAGTGTTTGGTCAATTTGGTTTTCCAGGTTTATGTCATATTCCTTTTCTTTCAATATGCGAATTATCATTAAATTGTCTTTGTCCATATTTATATGAGATATGCTAACTATCTGCTCTTTACATACCATTATTCTTTGTGCTGTTGCTAGTGTAAAATCTTCATCAAATGTGATGTGTATCATGCTTTGCATACATGGTCTCTCAAATGTTTCATTCATTTTGCAAGGTTACCTGATTATCACATTTACCATGGGTCTGTTTCTTTTGTCCAATACCATCAATTACTTTATGTCCTCTGTTTTTGTAATTTGCCTTATTAATGTTATTGTTTATGGTGACAGTTTCTCAAAAGATCTGTGTTGCATTTTTGTTGGTCCCATGAAGTATGGATGTAGTGTTTCTATGTCAATTTTCAACATACATTTTTCTATTTCTAGGTTTCTGAAGAGGCATGTAGCATTTCTGCCAGAGTGAGTCTTGGTAGTATCCTTGTACTGGTGCTTGGTTCACAGTCCATGGGCTCCAAACTTGTGCTAATGTCTTCTACTTGGTCACACTTGAATTGGTTCCTGTTCATTTGATCATAGTGCTGTCATGCTTGAATTGCTTTTCTATCACTATGGTTCTTCCCCCACTTCCACCTTCTCCTGGACCTCCATCTGCCCACTTGCATTTGAATTGGCAATGTGGAGTTATGGAAGGAAATTTGTGCTGCTGTTGTATGCTATTTGTCTGCTTGCACTTGAATCAGCTGTGCTGACTAGTATTGGGAGAGGCTTTTTGTCTATTTGTCCCCTTGCCCTTGAATTTGTGTTTGGGGCTACTTGGATGCCTTCTCACTCTATGCTGCTTATTCATCAGTTCCTCATTCTAATCCCTTCCGCCCTTGAATCAGCATGCAGTTCTCTCCTCACTCTTCTTCTCATGTTGGTTGGCTGCTCTTCTTCTCTCTTCTCTCTACATATTCTTCAACAGTTGGTGCATTGCTTTCTTCTATTTTCCTAAATTCAGTTAATAAATTTAAGTCACATATTTCAGGGTCATATATATTTCTATTTCTTGCTGCCCTTTGAGGCATTATTCTTCTTTCTAAAATTTCATCTCCAATATTGCCTTTGAATTCCTTATCATAGTTCTCTTCAGGGAGGCTATCTAAATCATCCATTTCATATATATATTCATTATTATTACTGCTCATTAGTTTCAATCCTGCTTCATCATCCAGCTCTGCTTCCTTGATGTTGTCTGTTGCCCTTTTTAGATTGTGAAAATTTAAATCTTTGTCATTATTTAATACATATTCATTATTAGGTAGTGTTTGAGCAATTGTGTACAGACTGGACCAGATTGTTTTTAATTTTCTTACCTGGTTTATATCAGTTAATTTTGCTGGTGAAATGCATATACCTTGTCCCCTACCTTGTGCATGTGCCTATATATTTTTTTATTGTAGTTCCTTTGTTGTCTCACAGCTGACTTTTTTATAATGTGCAATATGGTTTGATGGATGCTAGTTATCTGCATTTTCAATTGTTTCACATATTCATCATCCATTTTGTTGCTTTTAATTAAAGTACTGCATTGATGGGGGGGGCTGCTGCTTCCCTGCAAAACATGGCTTTGAATGTTGTTATTCCCATTGTTGAGTGTACAAATGTGTTATAGAAATATAATATCATCTCTATCACTTTTCTCCATTTGTTTCTATGAATCCTCATAGTTGTGACTCTTATTAATTTAATTAGTGTCTGGTTCAACCTTTCCACTACTCTGTTAATTTGTGGATGGTAAGCTGTGGTTCACTCCCTTACTATCTCTAATAATTTTGTGATTTCTTGGAATAATCCACTTTTGAATTTCAGCCTTTTGTCAGTGATTATTGTTTCCATCCGACTGAATTATAATATCCATTCATTCATTACAATCTCTGCCATTTGTTTTGCTGTTGCATTCACCATTGGTATTATTCTTGTGTATTTTCTGAAATTGTCCACTATTACTAACAAATATTGATACCCTTATTCATCTCTTGATAATATTTCTAAGTCTATGTGTACTATCTCATTAGGTTGTGTCACAATTATCTTTTCTAAGGGTGCCCTTTGCATAAGAAAATGTTGTTTTTTGTTCAACAGGCATATTGTGAATTTGTTGATTACATCTTCAACTGCTTTTCTGACAGCCACTGTTATGAATCTGGTGTTGAATGTTTTTCTGTTTGTATAGTCCCCTGGTGCCCCTTTTCATGTACCTTTCTGATTAATTCCCTTTTATAGTACTTTGGGATTGCTATTCTGTTGCACTGTGATTAAACATATAAGAGTTCATTCTTATTTAATTTCCACTTGTATCTCTCATAGTTGCTCTTGTAGCATCTGCTACCAAGTGCTGATGTAGGTCAAATGATTCTTTTAAACTATTGTTTCACTTCAACCATGGGTAGGGATGTACTCATTTTAGCTATTTATTGTATATATTTCTGCTATCATTTCTTTAACTGAAATAACTGAGGACTATTTAGGTACTCCGCCATCATAGCTTTGCTCCATGAATGGTTTAACTGTGGAATCTGGCCAACTCCGAGCTCTGCATCATTTCACTTGTGTTTCCATAGCTGTATCCTAACTCAGTGTAGTTCTCAATGCAAATTCTAACTGACTTAAACTCAATTTGTACTGTGTATTTAATTCACTTTGCAACCTTGCAATGTCACTAGCTGCTTAATAATTATTACTTTAGCCATTACCAAAAACTATTGGCTTTAACTAAGTTAATATAATTTAGTTACTTAATAACTTGCAGCTTCCTACCTTACATATAAATAACGTAATACATGCTCAGTCAAGTTATCAGTCTATTATAGGTCACCTAAGTCTATCACATAAAATATGTATAACTTATGGTAGGCTATTCAGCCCTTTCTTACTGAGGTTGATTATTGATTACATGTAGACAATCTAATCAATAGCCAGCTAAACAGAGAAAAACTCTTATGCATACATCTAACATTAATGCAGGTTCATGGTTTGGATCAAGGACCCTCAAGTCACTCCCGATATGTTCCCAAACCACTACTACTGCATTTACTGTTTAGCTCAACATTGTGATTAAATAATCAAACTGATATAAAATCTAAGAATAAGATTTTCAAAGAAATTAACTTCAGCAAATTCCAAACTGATTTACACTCTATTTATAGTTAACTTGAAAAAGTACCTGCCATTCAAAATTCAAATTTAATTCGTCTGCCAAAATGGCTGAAGTGAATTCGCCCCCTTTGTTTTGTCAAATTCGACAACAAGTACTAATTTGATATATTATTACTTGGTTGCATTTTATAAAGATAATTCTGATAATTGAAATTAAATTTTTTTTCTAAATAATCATAATTCAATCTTAGTTTTGACTAATCATTTGTTCTTCTTTCTTCATTAGCAGAGTTTTCTTTGGATTATGTTGCACACCCTCCTCAGCTTGTGTTATTTTCAGCACTTAGCACTCTCTGTAGACTAACCCCTCTGCTCTTTTAATTACTGTTTCTGCTTTGGGATCACTCCAGCTTGTCATTGTGAATTCTGGTTGTTTGGTCATTTTTAGTACCACCTCTCTCTCTGTTGTTACCATGCTATGATATCGTAAAAATTTCGCTTCTTTGATATTTTCTGATATTGGTGTTATTTCTCTAAGTTCGTTCATTTTTTCAGAGAAGATTTCGTAGAATTTTTTGAATAGGTGGATTCCTTTTATTGCATCACTAACATCATCTGCGCGTCTGCTCTACTCATTTGCACCATTTCTTCTCTTACTGTGGTGTTTGGGTAAAAGAACGTAAACACTTTCCTGAGGCTCCTTGTGTTCGCCACATCTTTGTAAAAGAAGCTTATGTTTTCTGTCACTTCTTCTTCAGTTATTGCTGTCAGATTGTTTTTATTCAGTCTCATCATCATTACTATCTCTACCCATTTTGTTACATCATAGAAGCGGTATTCCTTATCCCATAGATCCAACCACACCACGTTGTTTACTCCCAAAAATAGCATGATTGCCTTAGTTGTGTGTTTGTCAATTTCTTCTCTCAGTTCCTTTAGCTGTTCATGAATTGGTTTTCCTTGCATATATAGTTGATAAGGAGTTATCACTCCTTCAACATATACTCTTTCCTTATTTTGATTGTTCAGTAATATCTCTTTCATCTTTTTGTAATCGTCCTGTTCAACTATTGGTTTCGCATCTTCTTTCATGTTCCCATAAGTCTTATATTCATGTAGGAAAGTCTTGGTGACCTTTACGTTTTTCAGTATCCTCCATCTTGGGAGCACCATCAGGATCGACACTTTTTTGGTGGGGTGCATATCAGGATTTTTGTACTTATCTGTTGTTCTATTTCTCTGTAATCCTGTGACGTTGTCAGTGCTGTTGCCAGCCCGATCGTGGCTGGATAGTTCATTTTGCTTTCCTTTAGTGTCTCCCAAAATATCTGTGTTAGTCCTCTTCTGCTCATTTTCATTTGGATGCTGTCATTTAGTTCTATTTTCAATGTGATGCATTCCACGTCCACTGCTAGTTGATTATATGGTTTCAGCATCTCCTCCAATTCTGTCTCCATGAATGCTTCTGTGAACATCAATTTCATTGATGCTACTGTCTGTTCTTCCTTCACTTACTGGTAGTTTCTTGAGCGAATTTTTTCTTTTTCCTTTGTGATTTTTATTTCGACTAAAAATCTTTCATTGTCTGTATCAATCCATTCCATCGTGTGTTCTGGCGTGGAGGCTCCCCATTTCTCTATATTTATTCTATCTATTTGTTGTTGTGTTTTCGGCAATAGTATTAGTTGTGTCAATGTTAAGAGTTCTTCCTCTTCACATTTCTTTTTGTGTTTTCGTCGTCATTTCGCAAACTTCCACTGTTTTGGTTATTCCTCCCCTTCGCATAATTTCCACGCTCTTAATGATCTTTACAAACGTGTAGCAAGGGCTCTCTTTTTCATATCTGTTTTTAACATTTGCTGAATTTCTTTGTTCGTTATCATAGTTACAATTTCTTTTGTGTCTATGATTTTCTGTTTAATGATCTTCCTCATTGTTATCCAAGGTTCTGTCTCGACTTGTCTTAATCGTGTCTTGGATGTGGCGCCCCACATGTATTTCCTCATGGGTTCATCAAATACTGTTATTTCTTCTGGTGCAATCCCTGTTCTATTTGCTATATCCACCATTGACATTCTGCCTAATGGGCTGTTGTTAATGATCAATCTACTTATAAATTTTTCAACCTCCTGCATCAGTTTCTTGATTTTGTCTGGAGATGTCAACTTCTCAACATGCCCTTTTAATAGCCAGTTCTTTGTCTGCATGTTTACTGGGGACAACACTATATCGTATCTCTTTGCTTTTGTTAGTTTGTGGCGCCCTGCTCTGGAAATTGGCAGTCTCAGTTCTTGGTCTTGCGTTGTAAAGATTGCTAGAATTCATGCTGAGGTTCTAAACCTTATTTCTGGGGCATTTTGATAGGCATTAGTTCTCATCTTTGTTGTTCCCATGAAATACAGGTGCAGGGTTTCACTGTCTATTTCCGACATCCTTTTCTCTCTATCTTTTGAATGCACTGTTCTCTCAGATGTGCTATCTGAGGGGGGTGTAGCTGTGTAATTCGTAATGGTCTACTGGTGCTCAGCTCACTATCAAGAGAGTCCATGCTGATTGTTTCAACTGAGTCGCCCTCGAGTTGGCTCATGGTTGGCACTTTCAGCAATTGACCAGCTGTGGGTTCTGTTGATATGTCAGCCTCAAATCACTTTCATATACACACGGTTCTTTGCCCACTCTTGTCTTCCCCTGGAACTCCAATGGTTGCACCACCCTCGAATCAGCAGGGTCGACTGGAGGGAAGGTTATGCTGCTTTTCACCAGTTCTCTGCATGCCCTCAAATTGGCAGTGCAGTCACTGAAATGTTCACTGGTTCTCTGCTTGCCCTTGAATCGGTGGTGCAGATCTCTAGAGGGAGAGGCATTGTGTCTTTTGGTCTCCCTGCCCTCAAGTCGGCCTTGGGACTACTAGGACGCCTTCTCACTCTGCGCCTCTGATTAGTCATGGGTTGGTTCTGGTCCCTTCTGTCTTCTGTTGGACGTCTTCATATTCTTCTCCACCGGTTTGACATTGTAATTTCCTTGGGTCTCTTCCTCAATGGCTGTTGCATCTTTTCAATTTTCCTAAATTCAGACAATAAGTTTACATCCCATATTTCAGGGTCATATATATATTTATCTCTTGTTGTGCGTCTTGGCAGCACTCTTCTCTGTATGTCCTTATATCCAATATTTGATTCAAACTCTTCATCAAAGCCTTCCTCCGGCAGACTATCTAAGTCATTCATATCATATATAACCTCATTATCATTGATACGACTTATTTTAAACTTGGAATTTTCATTTAATATCGATTCTTCAATATCTGCCATTGCCTGTTTTAAGTTTTGAAAGTGCAATAACCTGTCATTATTTAACATGTACTCATTATTTGGTAATACTTGCGTTATTTTATATGGACCTGACCATACTGTTTTTAAATTTTGGACCTGGTTTGTATCAGTTAATTTCATGGGTGTGAATGCATAAACTGTGTTGCCTAGTTTGTGTAGTTACGCTGTTGTCTCATGGCTGATTTCTTTGTGTTATGACACATCATCTCATGTATTGCCGCTATCTGATTCCCGAGTTGATCCACATATTGGTTGTCTAACTTTCTACTATAGGCGAAATATTGTATTGATACTGGCATTGCCGCCTCCCTTCCAAACATGGCTTTAAACGGTGTTATTCCGGTTGTTGAATGTACAGATGTATTATAGAAATACTTGATCATTTCAATTACCTCCCTCCATTTACATCCTCCTACTCTTGAGGTTGTGACTCTACACAATTTTATCAAAGTTCTATTCAGTCTCTCCACCCCCCATTTGCTTGTGAGTGATATGCTGTCATTCTTTTGCTTATGACTTCCAGTAGGCATGCCATTTCCTGGAACAGGTTGCTCTCGAATTGTGGCCCCTTATCCATGATTATTGTCTCCATTGGCCCAAACTTCAGGATCCATTCTTTCATTACTATGTTGGCAGTTGTTTCAGCCATCGTGTTCTTCATAGGGACTAGCTTCGCGTATTTGGTTAAGTTGTCCACCATCACTAAGAGGTACTGGTACCCCTCCTCATCTTTTGACAACATTTACAAATCTATATGTATGATCTCATTTGGTTTTGTTGCTATGATCTTTTCTAGCGGTGCCCTCTGTGTTGGAACATGTTGTTTGTTGTGGAGGAGATATTCCGTACATTTTTTGATGATTTCTTCTGTGACCTTTCATATTGCTGTCATGAAAAATCTTGCGTTGAACGTGCTCTCCATCTGTGTGATGCCCAAATGGCCTATCATGGATTTTCCTCACTAGTTTGCGTTTGAAGTATTCCAGTATTGCAATTCTATTGGTTTGTCCTTCCACATATAGGAGTCCATTCTTATTCCTTTTCCAGTTGTACCTCTCGTAGTAACTCGCGGTTAACTTTGATAGTTTCACACTTGGTTCTTGTAATTTTCTTATGATTTTGCTTAATATTACGTCATCCTTCTGTTTTTCTACAATTTCAAATTCTGAAATTTCCTCTTCTATCTTGATCGGTAGTACTGCTTGTCCCTTTTTCTCGAAATTCATCTCAGGAAGTCCTTTGTACTCTGTGTGTGGTAGAAATTGGAATTGTTTTTTCTCTCTGTCTTCCTTGGTCACATCTCTCTGATACTCAGGAAGCACCATCCAAAAGTCGGCGTTCATGTGCAGTGTTCCTCTTTGGTGTTCAATCGTGAAGGTGATTTATCACCTGAAAACTTCTTGAGCCATGCCAATCCACTGTTATCAGAGCAAGCTCTAAATTGTTGTCCTATTAGGAAGTGTCTAAACTTTTTTATGCTCTCCATCAATGCCAACATTTCCAATTTCATTGACCCATAACTCTCTTTGCTTAGTTTCAACTTGCGACGAAAGAATTGTACAGGTACTTCCTTGCCATCTTGTATTTGTCACGTTCATTGCTCCATCTTGTATCTGTCACGCATTGCTCCAATCACTACCTTGCTGGCATCACAGTCCAGTATAAATGTTTCATTGTAATTAGGCGTATTGAGTGATGGCAATTTTGCTAACTCCTCTTTTATCTTGTCAAGCTCCTCCTGCTCCTGCCATGTCCATACGAATGGTACCAATTTTCTCATCAGCTGGGTCATCTTGGCAGTCTTCCCTGTGATGTTGGGGATAAATGTGCCATAATAATTGAAGAAGCCCATTATCCTCTGAATGTCCTTCTTGTTGTTTGGTTTCTCTATTCTCCTGATCATATCTCTTGCTTTATCCTTCATGCATATTTGCCCTTTTTCAATGACTCGTCCTAAGAATATGATTTTTTCCTCCAAATAGCTTTGATACTAGGACATACTGTCCAAATATTCTTACATTTGTTTTCTTAACATTGATGTTCTGATTTGTTGAGTTAAGTATCAGGACTTTTCCTCTGCTGTTTTTTATTGCACGTACACTTGATGGCATTGACACTCTCTTTGAATTAATTCCTTTGTTGTTGTAAATCATTATATCTGCTGTTATCATATCTTCTGTTTTCACTCCATGCATGCACTATTGATATGGTTGCAATTTTATATCTTCTTCCAATTTGAAAACTATCATTGATGGTTTTCCTTCTTGTTCTTCAATTTCAATTTCCTCTTCCCATACTTTGATCATTCTGTCAGCATAATTTATTACACATCCATTTTTTGTCAGGAAATCGTCACCTAATATTACCTCATACAGCAGTAAATTGTTGTGGGTATCTATTACCACTAGTGTTTGCTCAATGCCATGAAACTGCATCTAGGTTAGGGATACAATTAGGAGTTTTTCTCTGTTTAACTGACTATCAATTCATCCAACAACATGTATGCAATAATGAAACTGGAGAAATGGTTGGATAACTGATCATAGGTTATTATATTTTATATTAACTAGACTATGTAGGAGACCTATAAATAGACCTATAACAAGACTGAGCATGCATTACTAATTAAATGTAAGTTAGGAAGCTGCAAGTAATTATTTATTCAATTATTTAAATTATTTCAAGCCAGTATTTTTTGGTAATGGCTAAATAAATATTTATTAAGCAGCTTGTGACATTGCCCGGTCACAAGTACAAATTACACATTACAAATTGAGTTTAAGTCAGTTAAATCCAGCCCTGAGGGTTGCACTGAGTTAGGATAGGGAACACATAAACTTCTTCATTGAGCTGAGATTTCTAAACAATCCATCAGCAGTGGAGACAACTAAGTGTTGGACAATTTGGAGATAAGTCAGCCAGAGGCCTCATGGAAGATCAGGAAACTGCAGCAATCAATCTACACCTAAATAGTGTTCATTACCATGAAGTTAATCAAAGTTAACTACAAGTATTAACTGAGGAAGGCAGTTGAGATAAGTACATTCCTACCTGCAATTAACATGGATTATATTCAAAAGGAATTAATTTAGTTGAGTTAAAGCTTGGTAGTGGATGCTACAAACAACAAGTTGATATCCTGACTCACTACTTAAATTCAAAGAAGTAAGAAATGTAACTACAAGATCACTGAGGAAACTGACAAGGTAAAACATGCAGTGGAAACACCAACTACCAATAAAGCATGCAGTCAGCTACTACCATCTAGGAGAAACCCCACCTGAAGCAGATTCAGAAACAAAGAATCATACTGAGATGCAGGCCACTACTAATTGTAATTAGAAATGACAAATACAAGAGGAAAGAAAGGAAGTGCCAAGAAAGGCACAAGCAGAACAAACCACTACCCCAAGAAGATCACATTCAGAAATAGATGCATCCCCACAGAATTAAAGACCCTACACATGTCCCCAGAGGCAAGGAAATTCTAAACATTCTCAGACAGAACAATGAAATGGAATCAATATTGATAAGCAAGATACAAATGTTAATTGAAAAAGTTGCCGAACTAGAACAACATAGTGAGAATGCACTAAGTGAGCTCAAGATAGAGATGGATAGCCATTTGGAAAGTCAGAGCAAAGATTTCCAGAATGACATCAAGACACTAACAAACCAATTCTCAGAATTGAACAAATGTTTTTGGTGTAACATCCTCCACCTGGCCCTTTTTTGCACAGTGTATTATTGTTAGTAATTATCACTCGATAAATGGCGGGTGAGGATTTACTGATTTAATAGACTGCTAGACGTTTCCTCTTTATTTAACTGATTAGGTTAACTGAGTACTAATCATCATTGTTTAGGTGACGAAGCCGTGCAGTGTTTTCTCATTGATCATCTGTGGGCTACTGCCCAAAGCCGATCTCCACACAACAGTTCCTCTCCTTCATTAACAATTGACCAAGTTTGCTGCACCATCTCAGCTCAATGGGAACTAATTATGTGTACCTTACATTAGCTCAGTGCATGTACTCATGTCAAGATACAACTGACTTAAACTCAATTTTGTAAAGTGTTTGTTGGATTGAATAAGTAAAGCAACCAGGCATTGACACTAACTGCATTAAGTTAATATTAAAGTAATTACTGTAAAATTACTGGCTTTAACAATTATTTAATATATTGCAGTTTCCTACACTTACATTTAATAACAGTACATGTGAAGTCATTTATTCAGTTGATTATTGTCAAGTCTCCTACTATTAGTAATAAACATATAATCCTAATGTTTGGCTATCCAGCCATTTCGAGCATCTGTTAAAATGTACATGTAGTGATCAATAGTCAGACTAAGCACTACTAATTTAAATTCGGCACTTTCATCTATCTTCGTTTCCTTGATGTCTGCTGTTGCTCTTTTTAAATTTTGAAAGTGCAACCATCTGCCATTATCTAACATGTATTCATTATTTGGCAATGCTTGCGTTATTCTATGTGGTCCAGACCAGACTGTTTTTCATTTGCGGACTTGATTTGTATTGTTTAGTTTTATTGGCATGAATGCATAGACTTTATCGTCTACTTTGTGCCCATGCCCATAAATTTTTTTATTATAGTTTCGCTGCTGTCTCACTGCTGATTTCTTTGTGTTATTGAATATCGTTTCGTGAATTCCTGAAATCTGTTTGCGAAGTTGGTTTACGTATTCATTGTTCAAGGCTTTACTATAGTCAGTGTATTGCATTGATAGTGGTGTGGCTGCCTCTCAGCCAAACATCACTTTAAATGGAGTAACTCCCATTATTGAATGTACCAACGTGTTGTAAAAATACTCTATCATCTCGATCACCTCTCACCATCTATTTCCGCCAATCCTCATTGTTGTTACTCTTATTAACTTTATAAGAGTTCTGTTCAATCTTTCCACCACACCATCCACTTTCATGTTGTAGTTCTTTCGCTGACTATCTCTAGCATCTTTGCCATTTCCTGAAATAATCCACTTTCAAATTGTGACCCTTTGTCTGATATGATTGTTTCCATTGGCCTGAATCGTAATATCCACTCTTTCATTAATATTTCCACTGTGGTTTCTGCAGTCATGTTTTTCATTGGGATCATCCTTGCATACTTCGTGAAATTATCCACCATCACTAGTAGAAATTGGTATCCCTCGTTATCTTTTGATAGTTGTTCCAAGTCAATGTGAACTATTTCGTTTGGTTGTGTGGCGATTATTTTTTCCAATGGTGCTCTCTGTGTTGGGAATCGTTGGTTATTGTGTAACAAACATGTAGTGCATTTGTTGATGATGTCTTTGATCACTTTTCTTACTGCTGTTGTTATAAATCGCCCTTTAAACGTTTTCTCTGTTTGCATTATTCCTAGGTGACCTTTTTCATGTATTTGCCATATAATATCTCTCTTGAAATACTCCGGTATAGCAATCTGATTGTTTTGTCCTTCGACATACAATAACCCATTTCAGTTTGTTTTCCATTTGTAACGCTCAAAGTAGCTTGCTGTTAGCTTTGATAGTGTCACCTGGGGTTCTTTCAATTTCCTTATTATCTCATTGAGGATTACATCATGCTGTTGTTTCTCTATGATTTCCTTTTCAGAGATTTCCTCCTTTATTATGATTGGTAGTACCATTTGACCTTTCTTGTCTACATTGATCTCTGGTAGCTCATAATATTGGTTGTGTGGTAGAAATTGGAATTGCTGCTTTTCCCCATCTATCTTTTCCGCGTCTCTTTGGTACTCTGGCAATGACGTCCAGAAGTCTGCGTTGCTATGTAGAGTGCCCTTCCGATGCTCTATTGTGAATGTAAATTCATTAAGATATTCTATCCATCGGGATACAATCCTGATTTATCTCCCGAGAACTTTTTTAGCCATGCAAGGCCGCTGTTGTCAGTGCGTACTTGGAATTCTTTCCCAATTAAAAAATGTCTGAACTTTCTGATACTCTCAACTAGGGCTAGCATTTCCACTTTGGTGGATCCGTAGTTCTCTTCACTTGCCCGTAGTTTATGGCTAAAGAATTGTATCAGCACCTCTCTTCCATTTTTAATTTGTACTAGCATTGCTCCTATGGCGACCTTGCTTGCATCACAGTCTAGTATGAATTGTTCATTATAATCCGGTGTATTGAGTGATGACAATTTTGCTAGTTCCTCCTTAATGTTATCCAGTTCCTCTTGTTCCTGCCATGTCCATATAAATGGTACTGATTTTCTCATGAGTTTTGTCATTTTCGCGGTTTTCCCTGCGATGTTGGGGATGAATGTGCCATAATAGTTAAAGAAACTCATTATCCTTTGGATATCCTTCTTATTATTTGGTTTCTCTATCTTCCATATCATCTCTCTTGTGTTGTCTTTCATCAATATCCTCCCTTTTTCTATAGTTCTTCCTAGGAAAACAATTTTCTCTTTCAAAATTTTGCATTTGTTGCCGTTTATCCGGAGTCCGGCTTTTCCTAGAATTGTTAATGTTCTGTCTAATTTCTCTATATGTTCTTGTACCGTATCACTTGTTACAATTATGTCGTCTATATATGCATTAATACCATNTGTTGTCATGGGGGTGTTGGTTTTTGGTATTGTTTTCTTTGTGCTTCCTCTCTTGTTACTTTTGTTATTCGTCATTATTTCTTAATGTCGTAGTGGCTTTCCATCCTGGTTACAATCCAAGAGTCCAATTTGCACCTGTTGTGGTTAGGATTTTCTGCCTTTGCTGACTTTGTATTTTCGTTCACTGCTCTGTTGCTTCCTTTTTCCTTTTACTTTGAGTTCATTTCTGAGTTTTGAAAGAGTATTGCTGTGTGTTTTCTCTCCATTGACTTTGTTCTTATTTGTCATGGTCGCCATGTAACATCCTCCACCTGGCCCTTTTTGCACAGTGTATTATCATTAGTAATTATCACTCAATAAATGGCAGGTGAGGATTTACTGATTTAATAGACTGCTTGGTTTTTTCCTCTTTATTTAACTGATTAGGTTAACTGAGTACTAATCATCATTGTTTAGGTGACAAAGCTGTGCAGTGTTTTCTCATTGATCATCTGTGGGCTACTGCCCAAAGCCGATCTCCACACAACAGTTCCTCTCCTTCATTAACAATTGACCAAGTTTGCTGCACCATCTCAGCTCAATGGGAACTAATTATGTGTACCTTACATTAGCTCAGTGCATGTACTCATGTCAAGATACAACTGACTTAAACTCAATTTTGTAAAGTGTTTGTTGGATTGAATAAGTAAAGCAACCAGGCATTGACACTAACTGCATTAAGCCATTACTGTAAAATTACTGGCTTTAACAATTATTTAATATATTGCAGTTTCCTACACTTACATTTAATAACAGTACATGTGAAGTCATTTATTTGGTCGATTATTGTCAAGTCTCCTACTATTAGTAATAAACATATAATCCTAATGTTCGGCTATCCAGCCAATTTGAGCATCTGTTAAAATGTACATGTAGTGATCAATAGTCAGACTAAGCACTACTAATTTAAATTCGGCACTTTCATCTATCTTCGTTTCCTTGATGTCTGCTGTTGCTCTTTTTAAATTTTGAAAGTGCAACCATCTGCCATTATCTAACATGTATTCATTATTTGGCAATGCTTGCGTTATTCTATGTGGTCCAGACCAGACTGTTTTTCATTTGCGGACTTGATTTGTATTGTTTAGTTTTATTGGCATGAATGCATAGACTTTATCGTCTACTTTGTGCCCATGCCCATAAATTTTTTTATTATAGTTTCGCTGCTGTCTCACTGCTGATTTCTTTGTGTTATTGAATATCGTTTCGTGAATTCCTGAAATCTGTTTGCGAAGTTGGTTTACGTATTCATTGTTCAAGGCTTTACTATAGTCAGTGTATTGCATTGATAGTGGTGTGGCTGCCTCTCAGCCAAACATCACTTTAAATGGGAGTAACTCCCATTATTGAGTGTACTGACGTGTTGTAGAAATATTCTATCATCTCGATCACCTCTCTCCATCTATTTCCGCCAATCCTCGTTGTTGTTACTCTTATTAATTTTATAAGAGTTCTGTTTAATCTTTCCACCACACCATTCGCCTGTGGGTGGTATGCTGTAGTTCTTTCACTCACTATCTCTAGCATCTTTGCCATTTCCTGAAATAAGCCACTCTCAAATTGTGGTCCTTTGTCTGATATGATTGTTTCCATTGGCCTGAATCGTAATATCCACTCTTTCATTAATATTTCCACTGTGGTTTCTGCAGTCATGTTTTTCATTGGGATCATCCTTGCATACTTCGTGAAATTATCCACCATCACTAGTAGAAATTGGTATCCCTCGTTATCTTTTGACAGTTGTTCCAAGTCAATGTGAAATATTTCATTCAGTTGTGTGGCAATTATTTTTTCCAACGATGCTCTCTGTGTTGGGAATCGTTGGTTATTGTGTAACAAACATGTAGTGCATTTGTTGATGATGTCTTTGATCACTTTTCTTACTGCTGTTGTTATAAATCGCCCTTTAAACGTTTTCTCTGTTTGCATTATTCCTAGGTGACCTTTTTCATGTATTTGCCATATAATATCTCTCTTGAAATACTCCGGTATAGCAATCTGATTGTTTTGTCCTTCGACATACAATAACCCATTTCAGTTTGTTTTCCATTTGTAACGCTCAAAGTAGCTTGCTGTTAGCTTTGATAGTGTCACCTGGGGTTCTTTCAATTTCCTTATTATCTCATTGAGGATTACATCATGCTGTTGTTTCTCTATGATCTCCTTTTCAGAGATTTCCTCCTTTATTATGATTGGTAGTACCATTTGACCTTTCTTGTCTACATTGATCTCTGGTAGCTCATAATATTGGTTGTGTGGTAGAAATTGGAATTGCTGCTTTTCCCCATCTATCTTTTCCGCGTCTCTTTGGTACTCTGGCAATGACGTCCAGAAGTCTGCGTTGCTGTGTAGAGTGCCCTTCCGATGCTCTATTGTGAATGTAAATTCATTAAGATATTCTATCCATCAGGATAAAAACCCGATTTATCTCCCGAGAATTTTTTTAGCCATGCAAGGCCGCTGTTGTCGGTGCGTACTTGGAATTCTTTCCCAATTAAAAAATGTCTGAACTTTCTGATACTCTCAACTAGGGCTAGCATTTCCAATTTGGTGGCCCCTTCGTTATCCTCGGTTGATTAACCTATTTAACTATACCAGAGCATTTGTAGCTACTTAGTTAACCAAATTTTTTTAGATCAAAGCTGAGAGATTAGAGAACAGGATCGACGCTCAAATATAAGCGGCGCACTCTCAGGAACACACTCGCCAGCTGCATCTTACCAATGTGACTGCCAACGTAGTAAAGAGAACAATAATGGAATGGTGATGTGCATAGTGACCTCGGTGCCCAATGGTGATTGAAATTCCTTAAAAAATTTAGTGCATTGGGATATGATACCTGATTTATCTCCCGAGAATTTTTTTAGCCATGTGAGGCCGCTGTTGTCCATATGTACCCGGAATTCTTTTCCAATCAAAAAGTGTCTAAATTTTTTGATGCTCTCAACCAGGACTAGCATTTCTACTTTGGTGGAGCCATAGTTCTCACTTGCCCATAACTTACAGCTAAAGAATTGTATCAGCCCCTCTCTTCCATTTTTAATTTGTCCTAGTGTTGCTCCTATGGCGACCTTGCTTGCGTCACAGTCTAGTATGAATTGTTCATTATAATCCGGTGTATTGAGTGATGGCAATTTTGCTAGTTCCTCCTTAATGTTGTCTAGTTCCTCTTGTTCCTGCCATGTCCATATGAATGGTACTGATTTTCTCATGAGTTTTGTCATCTTCGCGGTTTTTCCTGTGATATTGGGGATGAATGTACCGTAATAATTGAAGAAACCCATTATTCTTTGGATATCTTTCTTGTTATTTGGTTTCTCTATTTTTCATATCATCTCTCTTGCATTGTCTTTCATCAATATCCTCCCTTTTTCTATAGTCCTTCCTAGGAAGACAAGTTTCTCCTTCAAAATTTTGCATTTGTTGCTGTTTATCCAGAGTCTGGCTTTTCCCAGAATTGTTAATGCTCTGTCCAATTTCTCTATATATTCTTGTACCATGTCACTTGTTACAATTATATCATCTATATATGCATTAATACCATCCTCCATTCTATGCGTCTTATTTTTCAGTACTTTTGTTATATATCTCTGAAATGTTGCCGGCGTGTTGCATAGTCTGAAAGCTATGTAGATCCACTCATAAAGTCCATACAGTGTTATAAATGCTGTCTTCTTGATGTCCTCCTCTTCCATTTCCACTTGCCAATAGGCCTTGCACAAGTCTAATGTTGTAAAATATTTGTGCTTGCTTGATTCGTACAGCATGTCCTCTATTCTCAGCAGGGGATAGGAGTCTTTCTTCATTACCTCATTTAGCTTTCGAAAGTCTATGCATAGCTGGTATTTCTCTCCTTGTTTTACAAACACTGTTGGTGCCATGTAGGGGCTCTCACTTGGTTGTATGATTTTATTGTCTATCAATTCTTCAAGTATGTGATTGTATTTGTCTTTCATTTGTTCAGGCACTCTTCTACAAGGAAGTTTTATTGGTTTTTCTGTTGTTGTTACTATCTTGTGTTTCTCACCTATTGCCTGCCCCCACACTTATATCTCCATAATTGAATATCCATTTATGTCTTTCTAGCATCTTTCTTAATTGTTGCATCTCATTGTCTTTCAGATGTGGGTAGCTCTCGCTCTTGATGTCTGGGATTTTGTATTCGTCATTGATTGCTTTCATCCCAATGCCCTTGAATCAGCCCCTGGGAGTGCTCGTGACTTGGATGGTGTTCGTCCACTCGCCCTTGAATCAGCCATGTGGAGTACTTTGCGCTTCCACTTGTAAGTCCTCAAATCAACCATGCAAGTTGTTGGCTCCATCCTCATCTTCCAATGCTTACCAAATCAGTCTGATGTTTGATTTCACATATTTCCCAAATATCTTGATGTGTGACGTCTTTAGATTTACATTCTGGTTTGTTGGGTGAAGAATTGGTATTTTACCCTTTCCATTTTTTACTGCGCATATGCTAGACAGCATTGATACCCTTTCTGTGTTTATCCTTTTGTTTTCATATATCATTACATCAGCTGTAATCACTTCTTCTGTTCTTTCCACTGATGTGGCTGCAAATGTATATCTTCTTGTAATTCAAACGTGATTGTTTTGTCTCTGCCCTGTTCTTCTTTGATCTCAATCTCTTCCTCTTTGACTTTGATCGTTCTATCTGCATAATTAATAACGCACTTGTTCTTTATGAGGAAGTCATCTCCCAAAATTATTTCATATGGTAGCATGTTGTTGTGCATGTCCACTACTACCAATGATTGCTTGAACATCGTGCTTGCCACTCTTAGCTGCACTGCTTCCAATGTTCCCTTCGTGTTGATATATTCACCAGATGCATTTATAAGTCTTTTATTGCACTTGGTGAGATCCTCTCTTGTAAAACCTAACTTTGTTGCACAGTCGTCCGTAATTATAGAAGTTGCCACTCCCATATCAATGGTTGCTTTTATCATTATTCCATTGACAGATATTGTCATTGTGTTCACTGTATCCATGTTCGCCATAATCATTATCAATGTGCGGTTTTTAAGAGTTGGCACTCCATTTAGTTTTCTGATTCTTCATTGGTCTGGGGTCCTTTGTTCATTTCTTCTTCCGATTCTATTAAGTCTTTGTCCTCAAAGTATCCTTGCTCTTCTCCAATCATATTTATTTGCTTGTGGCAATTGTCTCTCTTGTGTCCTTTCTTCCCACAGTTGTAGCATTTCACATCTCTTTCGCGGACCTTCTTCATTTTCCCATCTCTGGTTTTTATTTTTATCATTTTCTCCTGTTTGTCTGTTTTGTAGGTTTTCATTGTATTCTTTGGTTTAACGTTGCTCCTCCAAATTGGTGTTTCTCTATGCCATGCTGCCTTCTCATTTATTCTTGCATTGTTTTCAATTGTGGCTTGTATGTCCACTGCCTTTCTGATCATTTTCTCTAGTTTATCATCTACATCACACTTGATTTCAAATTGTGCCCTTATGTTGTCAGGCATACCTTTACAAATGTGCGAGAAGAGGTCGTATTTTGAGTATCGGTTTTCTCTTGAGCTTAATGTGACCAGTCTCTCGACCTGTTGTATGTAATTGCGAATGTCATCTGTCTTCTTCATTTTTGTTCCATTTAGAATTATCCTATATTGGTTTTTGAAACTTTCATTTCCGTAATATTTGATGAAATCACTGATTAGTAGTTCATAATCTGTCTTCATTTCTGGATCTAGCAGCAGGTAGTGCTGTGCTGCCAATTTCGTTAAGTATAGGGGGAATCTCGCTGCTGCTGAGTGTTGGCTCACTTTTCTTTCTGCCATCGTTAGTTCGAACATTTGAAGCCATTCCCTGAAAGTTGGGTTGTACCCATCTACTCTACCATTAAATTTTGGTAGTGTGGCTTTGCAAGGGATCATGTTGTTTCCCAATTCTTGGTTCAGTATTGAGTTACTGTATTTGGGTTTCATGTGTTTCGTTGTCCCTTCTTTGTTTCACAGCTGTGTGGTTATCGCTTTTGTGATCTCGTCTATAAATTTCTTTTTCTCCACCTTGTTCTCATCGTCTGAAGACTCTTCTTCTGATAATTGATCATTGAGTGGTGTTGCTTGTAGTTTGCGTTCCTTTCTGCCTACAACCTGGAAGTTGTGGGAGTGTATCTTCTCTTGTCGTTCTTCTTTGTTTAGCTGCAATAGTCTCAGTTTATCTTTTAGATGAGCTATTTCTTCTTGCCTCAGATCCTTGTCTCTGATTAGGCGTTTGTTCTCTATTTCCAACAAGTTCTGTTGTGCTTGTGCTGGCTGTGACTGTTCACTCTTGTTTGTTTCTAGTTGGATTATTTTGCTCCTTAGTTGTGTTATCTCCGTGGCTTGTACATCATTGTCTTGTATTAGCTGTTGGTTTGTTATCTCTAATACATTATTTTTCTCTTGCAAGAGCTGATTCTGCTCTAAGAATCTACTGTTTGACTCTGTTAGTTGCTTCGTGAGTGTCTTAATCTCATTCTGAAATACTTTGCTTTGTTCAATTAGTTTGGTGTCCATGTCAACTTGGATGTTTCTAATTGTTTCTGCACTCGCTTGCTCAATATCTTCTATCCTCTTTTAGTAGGCTTATTTCTTCTTGCAAGAGTTCTTTGGTTTCATTATTTTTCTCAAAATTTCCAAAATCTCTGGGGTTCCCAGTTCAGAAGAGGATTCCTGTCTCACAGACTCTGGGGTTTGGGCTGCTTCAGTATTCCTTGGGTATGATGATGATCATGTTGTCATGGGGGTGTTGGTTTTTGGTATTGTTTTCTTTGCACTTCCTCTCTTGTTATTTTTGTTATTCGTCATTATTTCTTCATGTCATAGTGGATTTCCATCCTGGTTACAATCCAAGAGTCCAATTTACACCTGTTGTGGTTAGGATTTTCTGCCTTTGCTGACTTTGTATTTTTGTTCACTGCTCTGTTGTTTCCCTTTCCTTTTACTTTGAGTTCATTTCTGAGTTTCAAAAGAGTATCACTGTGTGTTTCCTCTCTGTTGACTTTGTTCTTATTTGTCACGGTCGCCATGTAACATCCTCCACCTGGCCCTTTTTGCATAGTGTATTATCATTAGTAATTATCACTCAATAAATGGCAGGTGAGGATTTACTGATTTAATAAACTGCTAGACGTTTCCTCTTTATTTAACTGGTTAGGTTAACTGAGTACTAATCATCATTGTTTAGGTGACAAAGCCATGCAGTTTTCTCATTGATCACTGTGGGCTACTGCCCAAAGCTGATCTCCACACAACAGTTCCTCTCCTTCATTAACAATTGACCAAGCCTGCTGCACCATCTCAGCTCAATGGGAATTAATTATGTGTACCTTACATTAGCTCAGTGCATGTACTCATGTCCAGATACAACTGACTTAAACTCAATTTTGTAAAGTGTTTGTCGGATTTAATAGGTAAAGCAACTGGGCATTGACACTAACTGCATTAAGTTAATATTAAAGTAGCCATTACCATAAAACTACTGGCTTTAACAATTACTTAATATATTGCAGTTTCCTACCCTTACATTTAATAACAGTACATGTAAAGTTGTTTATTCAGTTGATTATTGTCAAGTCTCCTACTATTAATAATAAAGATATAATCCTAATGTTCAGCTATCCAGCCATTTCAAGCATCTGTTATAATGTACATGTAGTGATCGATAGTCAGACTAAGCAAGAATCGAAAAACCTCCTATCCGTAACATAAGTGCTGTTTCATGACTGGCACAAGGACCCTTTGAATCACTCCCATGATGGAATCCAGCCACTACTCGACACAACTTGCTTAGCTGAACATTTTAATAAATATCAAACCAGATAAATGACGAAAAATGAAAATAAAATAAACTCCGAAGAATTTATTGTTCATCAAATTTCCTTTAAATTCTAAGCTATTTATTTAAAAAGTTCTAAGTACCTGCTGATTTTGAATTTTGAATTAATCTTCTGCCAATATGGCTGTTCTGACGTAAGCGTAATTTAGCTTGTTACAATTTGTCAAATCTTTCTTAATCAGCTACGGTATTTTTCTCATAATGTACAATATTGTAACTTAGTTGCATAATACAAATGAATAAGATATTTAACTAAATTTTACAATCATTTTTTGATTATATTTAATCACTGTTAATCTTTTGACGCTGATCTCTTTGGTTTGCAGCTTAATCTTTTGGTTGATGCTACATTGGGAACTAAATGAAAAATGGGAGAAAACATGCTGGCAATTAGAGAATGAAAACAGACAGTTAATCCAAGATAACAATCTACAAGCCCAAGAGCTAGAACAACTCAAAGACGAACTCAGACTAATGGAAATGGGCAGAGAGGGAGTTCATGAAGCACAAGAATAAGAGTTAGAAGAACTCAGACACAATCTCAGAACAATGCAGAGGGATGAAGAGGAAAACCAAAAGGGAATATGGACACATGAAGCAACATTCAAACAGATAAAAGAAACAAACTTATGAGTGTCACCAGTCAATTTCAAAAAACATTCAAAAGACTTTGATCATGAAGATGAAGAATATGAGAAGAAGAAAATTATTCATGAAATCATGAAAGTAACCAACCAAATTACAACAAATGAAAATATAAATGCACAGAAGAAACCAACATTTGAGTTCTATTTTACCAGAGAATATTAACAATGACACAATACAATGCAAGGCAACATTGCCAAAATTTAATGGGAAGGTTAACAGCTATAATACAACATTTGTCAAATGGCATCATATGTTTGAAATTGTGATGGGAGAGAGGAATGTAAGCCAACAAGCAGCAGCTGCAAGATTCCCACTATACCTTACAGGGGCAGCATCCCACCATTATTTACTGCTAGATACAAATACAAAATTACAAATTATTGATTGGAGACTTCATAGAGTACAATGAAAATGAAAGTTTCAAAAACCAGTACCAAATCATATTGAACTCAACAAAAATGAGAAAAACCAATGATATACAAAACTACATTCAGCAAGTGAAACAACAGGTAACACTTAGTTCCAGAGGAAACAGATACTCAAAGTATGACCTCTTCTCTCACATTTGCAAAGGAATGCCCAAAAACATCAGAACCCAATTCAAAATCAAATGCAATGTGGATGACAAACTATAAAAGATGATAAGAAGGGTGGTGGATATCCATGTGAAAATTGAAAACAATGCCTACATCTATGAAAAACCAGTATGGCATAAAGAAAAACCAATGGAATGGTGGAATAATTACAAGTCACAAATAGTGAATACAAAACCCTACAATGAAAGTAAAATGGAAAAATTTATTAAAATAAAAGGAAATGAGGGAAAGGACAAAGAAAGTAAGAGAAAGGGACATAAAGTGCTATGTGGAAAGAAGGGGCACAGAAAAGATGAATGCAAAAAACAGATTAATATGATCTGAGAAGAGGAGTGTACTACAAAGATAAAGATGTGATCAAATCTGAATCAGAATTGGTCAAGGACACACAAACTGAAGATGAATTGGAAAACTAGCTCAAGTGCTGACTCCAAACAACCAAGCACTGATAATGATTAGGATAAACCTGGACAATATCTGCACAATAACAATAATGATAAATGGAGTGATGACAAAGGCAAAAATTGATACAGGAGCTGTGATGTCTATTATAACTGATGAATGTGTGATGAAACTGGGGTTTAAACAAGAAGACCTTGAACAATCAAACAAAAGATAAATCAATGCATCCAGAGAATACATAGATATGAAAGGAAAGTTAAACACAGTACAAATTAGAATAGAGAACACCTCTTTTGAACAATCACTAGTAGTGATAGACACTCAAACAACTTGTTACCATATGAAGTGATAATGGGTGATGATTTTTTAACCAAGAACAGATGCATAATAAATTACTTGAAAAGAACAATCAAGGTAAAGGAAGAGGAAATTAAAATCAAAGAGCAAGAAGGCAAGTTGTCAAAAATAACATTCAACCTAGAAGAAGACAAAAAGTTGCAACCATATCAATGGAGGATGCACACAATCCAAACAGGAGAGAAGATTACAGCAGACATAATGATCTACAACAACAAAGGAATTAACTTGAAAAGAGTCTCAATGCCTTGTAGCATGTGTGCCATAAAAAATGGAAAGGGAAGGATACCAATATTGAACACCATGAATCACAACATTAACATGAAGAAAACCAAATTGTGAGAATATTTGGAAAATATGTCAAGTTTAGCATCAAAGCAATTTGGAAGGCAATGGAAGACATTGATGAGCAGAGTAGTTTGTATGTTTTGAGGACTTACAAACAAAAACAGTAGGCACTCCACACAGCTGATTTGAGGGCAAGTGGACAAAAACCATTGATGTAGCAAGTACTCCCAACAGCCAATTCAAGGGCATAGGGACTAAAGCAAATGGAGAAGATGAGTACAAGACACGATAGTTACTGGAAGAGGAATATCAACACCTGAATGGGAAGCAATTGCAACAACTCAGAGAATTGTTAGAGAGACATAAATTAATATTCAACTACATAGAGATAAGCATGGGACAAGTGATAGGCAAGATGCACAAGATAATGACAATCAAACTGGTAAAACTACTGGTGAGATTAGTGCCAAAGCAGATGAAAGATTAGTATAACAGGATACTAAATGAACTGATCAACAACAAAATAATTTGACCAGGTGAAAGTCCATATGCAGCACCAAAAGTGTTCATAAAGCAGGGATAGGAGGATGGAAGTGGCGAGATGTAATTAAAATGGTTGAGTATTTTTATAACATGTCCATACATTCAACAATGGGCATGACACCATTCAAGGCAATGTTGAGAAGGGAAGCTGCAGCACCACTCTCAATGCAATACTTCAACTATAGTGGGAAGATGGACAATGAATACTTTAATCAACTATGAAGCCAAATTACTGTGATACACAAAATGATGTGCCATAACATAAAGAATTCTGCCATGAGACAACAACAAAATTACAATAAAAACATTTATGGTCAAACACATAAGATAGGCAACACAGTATATGCATTTACACATGTAAAGTTAACAGACATGAACCAGGTCTAAAAACTTAAAACAATTTGCTCAGGACCATACATGATAAAACAAGTATTACCAAACAATGAGTATATGCTAAACAGCAGCAGATTGCTGCATTTTCAAAATTTAAAATGAGCACAAACATCAAGGAAACTAGATTAGATGAAAATGCTGAATTTAAAATTAACCAAATTAACAGAAATGGGATTATTTATGATATGAATGAGCTAGACAGCTTACCTGAAGAAGGTTTCAACAAAGAATTCAAAACAAATATTGGTAATGAAAACTTACAAACAAGAGTACTGCCAAGAAGGGCAGCAAGAGATAAATATGTATATGACCCCAAAGTGTGGGATTTAAACTTACTCACTGAACTTAGGCAAATTGAGAGAGATGCAACAACCAAGGAGCAAGAGAGTGCACTGCAACCAGAAGACAGAAGAAATGGTAACATCCAATCCATGAAGGAGAATACAAAGGAGTTCTCAAACTGTATGTTGATTTGACTAATCAATGGCACAGAGTGAAGAGGCATCCAAGTAGTCCCCAATGCTGATTCTAGTGTAAAATCCTCTACCAGGCTTTATCACTGTTGACTCATTGTTATTTTGTAATGTTGACTGTGTTATTGTGGGTAAGGATTTACTGAATGTTACTGCTTGCTTAGTTTCTTCTATTACATTACGTAATCACAATTAACTATTCACTTTTTAGGTGACGAACCAAAGCAGTAACCTCTGCATCGATCTTTCAGTGGGCATCTGCCCAAAGCGGATCTCCACATCCAATTTCACCATTCCTTCCAATGCTTGAGTGCCACTTCTCAGCTCAATCAAGATAGCTTATGTGTACCCTACATTAGCTCAGTGCTTACTCAAGGCATGACACAACTCGACTTAATCTCTATTGTGTAAAAGTGTTGTATCTGTTTGCAACCAGACACTGTTACTAGTTGTTCATTCAATATTACATGTAGCCATTACTGAAATATATTGGCTTTATTAAATAAACAAATATCAAACAACTTCCTAACTTACATTTATAATTACTACATGTAAGGCCATTATCAGTTGATTATAGGTCACTTAATTTGGATCTAAAAATATATAAATGTAATCCAACCATTTGTTGAAAGTTAATTATACATGTAGTTGGAAATGCTAGTCAGCTAATTGAGAGAAAACCCCTACACCTAACTTAAGTGCACTTTCATGATCTGGCACAGAGACCCTTGAATCGTTCCCTGTGATGGATCCAGACCACTACTAAACACCGCTTGATTAGCTCAACATTGTATTAATAATCAAACTGTTAATAAGATGAAATAAATAGAATTCAAAGTAAAATTCATTATCAATGCTTACAATAGTTTTTATTGTATTTATAGTAAATTGAAGAGAAGTACCTGTTGATTTAAATTTAAATGTCTGCCAAGATGGCAGCTAAAAATGATGTAAGCATTTTATCAACAGATACAATTATCTGTTTTTCGACACATTTTATTTTCTTGGTTGCAATATACAGAATCAAACTGAAATAATCACACTTGATTTAATCATAATATTTTTTAATCACTTCTTTTTCGATCTTAGTTCTTCTGCTATGTTTTGCAGCTTATTTCTGTTTTATCTTTTGGATGATGCTACACTAGGGCAGGGAGACAAAAAGACGAAATGCCTCTCCCATTAAAGATCCTCAATGCTGATTTTAGGGTAAGCAGAGAACCAATGTTACTCCCAGAGATCTGCAATGCTGATTTGAGGGCATGCAGGGAACTGATGATAAGCAGCTCAACTTTCCTTCCAAAAGTCCACAATGCTGATTTGAGGGCAGTGTGACAGACAGAGTTCTAGGGGAAGGTGTAAGTGGGTGAAGAACTGTACATATATGAAAGCAATTCAAGGCTGAAATATCTATGTAACCCACAGCTGGTCAATTGCTGAAAGAGTCAACTGTAAGCCAATTCAAGGGAGACTCAGTAGAAACTTGACTGTGAGCTGAGCACCAGTAGACCATAAAGGATTACTCAGCTACATGTCCCCTCAGAAACAACATCAGAAAAAACAGTCCACTCAAAAGATAGAGAGCAAAGGATGTTGAAAATAGACAGAGGAACCCTGCATGCCTACTTCATGGGAACTTTAAAAATGAGAAATAATGCCTAGAAAAAGCTTTCACCTGAAACAAAAGCTCACATCAGGAAGATATTAAAAACAGAGGGCAGCAATTTACCAATTATACTAGATGTAAAGAAAAGACCAATGGTCAATGCCATAATAAGCTACCCAAGAGAGTTGAATGAGACACTTGAGAGATCATATATGCATAGCACAGAGCATGTAGTGTTTGACAAGAATTTCACACTCAAGACAGTGCAAAGAATTATGGCATACATAGATAAGATAGTTGGGATACCAAAGATTAGCATTGACAAGGATAATCATTCACATCCTAACAGAAAAGATTATAACAAAAATTTAGAAAAGCAGCTAGATCAAACATTTAGAATGGCAAGAGTCCAGCAGATATGAATTGTAATCATCACAAGGACAACCCTCAGCAAAATTCCCAACTTTTTACATGATCTAGCCACATGGGTGGAGAATGTTTTTCCATGGAAAAAAGAAGCAACAGACACCAAAGTATCAGAGTTAATATGCTTTGATCTACAAGTAGATTATTAGGTAGCAATCTTGTAGCATCTGCTACCAAGCTCTAACTCACATTGACTAATTCCTTTTGAATGTAATTCTGTGTTAAGTGTGGGTAGGGATGTACTTTTACTAACTGCTTTACTCCATTAATACTTGTAGTTAACTTTGATTAACTATATAGTAATTGAACACTGTTACAGTGTGGACTGATCTTTCATAAGGCCTCTGGCCACTCTGATCTGTGAACCTTTCAACATGTAGTTGTCTTCATTATTAATGGATTGTTTCCAGATCTCAGCTCAATGAAGTAGCTTATGTGTTCCCTATCCTAACTCAGTGCAACCCTCAAGGCTGGATGTAACTGACTTAAATGCAANATAATAAGCTACCCAAGAGAGTTGAATGAGACACTTGAGAGATCATATATGCATAGCACAGAGCATGTAGTGTTTGACAAGAATTTCACACTCAAGACAGTGCAAAGAATTATGGCATACATAGATAAGATAGTTGGGATACCAAAGATTAGCATTGACAAGGATAATCATTCACATCCTAACAGAAAAGATTATAACAAAAATTTAGAAAAGCAGCTAGATCAAACATTTAGAATGGCAAGAGTCCAGCAGATATGAATTGTAATCATCACAAGGACAACCCTCAGCAAAATTCCCAACTTTTTACATGATCTAGCCACATGGGTGGAGAATGTTTTTCCATGGAAAAAAGAAGCAACAGACA
The DNA here is from genome assembly GCA_900660155.1 of Hofstenia miamia. NCBI lineage: Eukaryota > Metazoa > Xenacoelomorpha > Acoela > Hofsteniidae > Hofstenia > Hofstenia miamia. The sequence continues at coordinate 3,336 of CABFPE010001205.1, read as the reverse complement.
CCAAAGTATCAGAGTTAATATGCTTTGATCTACAAGTAGATTATTAGGTAGCAATCTTGTAGCATCTGCTACCAAGCTCTAACTCACATTGACTAATTCCTTTTGAATGTAATTCTGTGTTAAGTGTGGGTAGGGATGTACTTTTACTAACTGCTTTACTCCATTAATACTTGTAGTTAACTTTGATTAACTATATAGTAATTGAACACTGTTACAGTGTGGACTGATCTTTCATAAGGCCTCTGGCCACTCTGATCTGTGAACCTTTCAACATGTAGTTGTCTTCATTATTAATGGATTGTTTCCAGATCTCAGCTCAATGAAGTAGCTTATGTGTTCCCTATCCTAACTCAGTGCAACCCTCAAGGCTGGATGTAACTGACTTAAATGCAATTTGTAATGTGTAATTAAATACTTGCAACCTGGACATGTCACTAGCTGCTTAATAAATGTTTATTTAGCCATTACTAAAAATACTGGCTTTAAATAATTTAAATAATTAAATAGATAGTTACTTGCAGCTTCCTAACTTACATTTAATTAGTAATGCATGCTCAGTCTTGTTATAGGTCTATTTATAGGTCTCCTACATAGTCTAGTTAATATAAAATATAATAACCTATGATCAGTTATCCAACCATTTCTCCAAAGTTTCATTATTGCATACATGTTGTTGGATGAATTGATAGTCAGCTAAACAGAGAAAAACTCCTAATCATATCCCTAACCTAAATGCAGTTTCAGGGCTTGGATCAAGGACTCTTGAATCACTCCCAATATGTGCCCTCACCACTACTAATGAATTTACCATTTAGCTTGACATTCTGAAATAATAAACAAACCAAATTAAATCTAAAGATAAGATTTTTGAAGAATTTATTTCAACAGTTCTCCAAATGATTTCACTCTATTTATAGTTCCAGATCAAAAACTACCTGTTGATTTGAATTTTGAATTGTCTACCAAGATGGCTAAGAATAATGGAAACAATATTGCCCCCTTTTGTTTTGTCAAATTGTTTTAACAAGTATGATTTGGTTAATGTTCTTTCTTAATTACAAAATTAATGATGCTAAACTGAAATTGATTTTAATTTACAATTAATACTAATCTTAATCATAATTCAATTTGATGTTAATCTTCTCTGATTGACTAATCTCTCTCTTAGTTTCCTTTTTGCAGCATTAATTCTTAGATTATGCTACACTAGAAATATCAACTCACTATGAAATGCTCTGCCTATCTGCACAAAAATACTAAGCCCAAAGTTTTACAAATTTACAAAAACTCTAACCACCGAATTGGAGTCAATTTGCTGTGCAACTCATGCTTCTGAATTTTCTGATATTCTTCCTTTGAGCAACCCACATGCTGTTTCCCTCTTACAATACACTCAGCTGCTCACACAGGCAGACATTGTCAAATTTGTGGATTAAAAATAGCCCAGCCTAGGGGGCATGTGGCATCACCCTCTGCATTAACAAACATTTTGCCATTAATAATTCAAAATTATTAAATATTCAATTGTACATCATTTAAATGATTATGTAAGTGCCTCAAATGATGTATTATGATTAGACAAACTGTGCTATTTTTAAATGTTTTAAATTTCTGCTGTGCAGTATTTCTGGACTTAGTTATTAGTGTACAAAAGGTCATGAGGCCCCTGCTAGTGTAGAGTCACTCAGAGACTTTTTCATTATTAGTATTTGCCATTTTAATTTTACTGACGTCAGAATGACGTAATGATTTATTTCTAGTTTAGTTTTACAAAAGCTGTTTTATGTCCTCTTGAAGGGTGCTAATTATATTGCTCAAATTTAATTGTGAGGGAAATTGATGACATGACTATCTTGTGATTGATTTTGATTGTAAACAAAGACAGGTAATAACTTGAATTGTATAAATTGAGAAACAATATTGAGAATGGTTCATAGAGTTTATCTAGCTTCAACTCCTCTTTTACTTTCATATTTTCTTTATTTATCTTTGTATAAAAATGATTGTGTAAGCAAGGCAACAATTTGGGAGTACTTTCTTCAAAGTATGGGGCAACACATAGCTTCTAGAGATTTTTCAGATTATCTAGCCCAAATTGTGGACCATTTAGGTTATGGATACAGATACATATAAGGAAATAATAAATCTCTCATTCTATCTGCAACATGTACATGCACCTATAAATGAATACACTGTGATCATATTATATTGTTGGTTATCACAAATGCATGGTAACTACATGCTATTATTTAGTGAGCTGAGAGATAACAATGAAAATGAGATGTTTATTACTTTTTGAGATAGATAATAAATTTTGAGACACCTAAGGTAGCACCATTCATTGAGTTTAAGCACTTCTCTTTTTGGATAGCACTTTGGCTGGCAGCCATACAAATTGGTCATCTTGGATTTTACCTAAAAAGTAGTAGTTACTTAGATGAATTACCAATGTTTGCTTTAATAATTCTATTTAATGGAATCAGGGCTGTTTTTATGAGGTCACTCTTTCAACCTTCTGCAGAGTCAATTAGTTAGTTAGTGTAATTATAATTCAAGCCTGTGATTTTGCATGGCGACCTTGACAGGACCTCCTGACATGATTCTGAACAACTAATTAGCCGTCACTGGTTATCAGAGATATTTTTAACTTGTTTTGTTTGTTGCTACTGTAGCATCATCCCAAAACAAATAGCTGCAGGAATAACGTCGAACGATTATAGTAATTAACATTAGTTGTAAAAATTAGTTAATGATTCTATTCATTTTTGTAAGATGCAACTAAGCTACAATATTGTGCAAATTAAGAAAAACAGGTTAGCCAATTAAGTAAAAATTTGACAAAGTGAAACGAGCGAAATAACGCTTACAAATGAACAGCCATATTGGTAGACGAATCATTTGAAATTCAAATCAGCAGGTACTTCTAAGATTTTAAATAAATAGCTTTGAATTTGATTAAAAAGTTGATGAACAATAAATTCTTAGGAGTTTATTTTATTTACATTTCTTCATTATCTGGTTTGATTATTTAATAACATGTTCAGCTAAGCAAGTTGTGTCGAGTAGTGGCTGGATTCCATCACGGGATCGATTCGAAGGGTCCTTGTGCCAGTCACGAAACCGCACTTATGTTACGGTTAGGAGATTTTCGATTCTTGCTTAGTCTGACTATCGATCTATACATGTATGAAATAATGAAAGCCTGAAACGACTGGATAGTCGAAACCTAAGCATATATATCTATTCTTAATAGTAGGAGACTCGACTATAATCGACCAAATAAATGACTTTACATGTAACATTATTAAATGTAAGTGTAGGAAACTGCAATATTAT
>CABFPE010001203.1:37844-57492 GCA_900660155.1 Hofstenia miamia | reverse complement strand
AATTAGAAGAAAGCAGTAAAGCAACCATGGTGCTTTAGCTTATTATCTTTCCCTACATGTAATAACCCTAAAGCTATAAAAGTACATGTTAGCCCTTTATACATGTGAACAATTAATGTGGTCAGTGAAAAATAAATTTCATAACTTAGTCCTACGTCAGATAATTTACTACTTGGCAATTGATTGAGCAACCAAGAAAAATGAGATCTAATAAACATTGCCCTTCTCATGAGGGTTAACCTAACAATAGTAATGATAATAATAATTTTTGAGTAACAAATGATAGGAAAGCTATAACAGATAAAACTCCCTATTCTTACACCCAACCCAAAAGCACATCAAGTAAACAATGACAACCAGCTGCACTGCACTTTTGAAAGGCTGTATGTGCTTGCTGTTCCAGACTTCCTTTAACTGCAGTTGGGGACCACTGTCAGGATTACTCTAGTGCTTTTACAGTTTAGCTTTCCATTTATTTTAATAAAATAACCTGACAAAAACAAAGAAGTAAATCAAATAAATTTCTTTCATCATCAAATAAATCAACTGCACTCTTTTTATACTTAGTAATAATAAACAATCAAACACTTGGCTAGTACCTGTCTAATCAATGTTGTTGTATATTTACTAATTTTCCCTCTGTTTTCTTCATCTGCCATTTTATGCACATCAGCATTAATTAGCATTTGTGTTTCAGTCTTTTTCTATTTGCCAAAAGTACTGCCAAGCAAATTAATATATAATTAATAATAATCATTTGTTTAAAATTAATCATTATTTTACTTGAGTCTCATTTCTTTCCACTCCTTCTCTCATCTTGACCACACATGATATTATGTAGATTATGTTACATTATCCCAAGAAGTTCTTGAGATATTAGATGAAAAACAAACTATTTATATATAAAAATTCTTACCATTGTCAACTTTAAAAAACTTTTGCTCCATCATTATTAAAGACATTTGAATTCTGTTTTTTAATTAGCAGCATAAGGAATAGGGCTTTTGAATGGTGTGTCAAATGTTGTGTTAGATATAATAATTATAATGAATTATCATAGATATGATATCTCTAGAACATTGTCATCATTATGACTTCTGAAATTTCATTTTAAATATAGGTTGCCCATTTTTCATCTAATGCCCCAACAGAGCTGATGGAAAAATAGCTTTCAAAGTCAATTATGTCATTATACACCCTATCTTGAGAACCTTGACATCATTCATACACTTTGTTATCTTATATTTCAATTATAATTTCAGATATTTATATGTTCTCTAATTACAAATTCACTAATGTTTATATATTTCCATTCTCTTCAAAACTTTTAACCTCTAGAATCCCAAAATATTAGAAGGATTATAGCATGACACAGACTTTATTTTAGTTTCAACAACAAATCAAACATCTTATGGGATCATTGTACTGAATATTTCTGAAAAATGCTTGCATTTCTCAGAAATATCCAGTTAAGTGATCATATACATAATAATAAGTGATTTGTGAGATGTTATCAAAAAAAGTAAAATAAGTAAAAATAAGTAAAAACTAATTTATCCACTTCCTGGTAATAACATAGAAACAGATGTTATACTCTTAAAACATTAAGTCAATCAAATAGACAATAATAAGTTAAATAAATCAAGGAATAATCTTTACAATAGAAATTTAAATATCTACAACAAGAAAATTGTAAATGTTCATGAAGGTGAAGAAAGAAGAGACACTATAAACAAAGAACAAATTGAAAATCAAGTAGAGAAAAGACAAACAATGAAAACAAGATATTGCAAATTTTTAAGCAATCTAAGACTCAATTATGTAGTATTAAATCTATGCATACTTTCTATTCAAATTTACAAGACAATCCCCAAAAATATTGGATTATTTCCAATAATTGAAGGTGGAAGAACATTTGCAGATAATTACAAACACAGTTTTACAAAGGCTCATGGAATTCTACAATTCTCTGAAAAAAAATATTTTTAAAACTGAAAGCTATGAGCAAGTTTTAGATTTTCCTACTTATAGTAAAAAATGTTTTGCAATATTTTAATAATAAATGGATATATTAATGTTAGAGATGCTCACAGTTATATTTTGCTTTTAGGCATTTGTATTTCATTAAAAAATCATTATAATATGCTACATTTAAAAAATAATGTGTATTATACCATAATTTATACCTTTGTACATTTGAGATGTAAAAATGATATTTTTCTAGCAACTTGACATTATTTACTTTACCTAAGGAAATGTGGCCTCCAAAATCAATAAGATTTGCAGTCATTTTTGAAAAATCTAAAGATATTTATTTTCAAATTTTGACACAACTGATTTATTTTGTAATGACATTAAATTAAATACTGATGACAGTGATATTCTTAAATGTATGAAATTTGTTACTAATGCAGGGCCTATAAAATGGATTAGATTGCAAAATTTACATTTTTCATTCCAAAGACAAATTATTGAAATTAATATTTTCTAAAAAAAATCTACGTGTGTTTAGGTCTATATATAGTTTTATGTTGAGAAGAACATTTCAATAAGTGATATACTAGATAAATTTGTCCAGGAAATTGGTTTGATTGGCCCAGTGTAGGGATGTTTAACAAGCCTATTTGAATATTTATTTGGAAGTTTCCAATATTGTCATACAAACTCAATTCTTCATAATAGCTATTGCAGATTTCTCAATGAATATTGATTGAGTTGTTGCAAGGCCTACTTTAATCACAGCCTGGCAATTTGCAGTACAGAAAATAAATGCTCCTGCAAGTAGGGAATTGGAGTAAAACTTTTTCCAAATCTGCAATACAAAGAATAACAAAAATTTCCATCAAATTTGTGAAGTTACAACCATTGTAGTGGTTCACAACAAAATAAGGTTTCATCAAAATATTTTTACAAAATCAAGTCATAAATTTTAGGAAGGGACTAAAAGAAAATTTGCAGGAGAGCAAGATGAATTACCCAGTGAAAATAGGCATGGCAAAGGCGCCAACAACAAGTGTAACATACAAAGAGACAGAACTACAAATCAAAATGAGAATACTCAAATGCACACCACCAGAGATAATATCAAACCCAATCATACTGACAAGATGGAAACCATCACAAAATAAGAAAGTTGCAAAAGCATATATGCATGATTAAAAATCATATGTAAACACAAGAGAGAAAGCAAAAGCCATTGCCAACAAAGGAGAGTGCAGGAAGTCAAAGAGATAATTGTTAAAAACAACACTAGAGAAAGGATATATATTGAAGGAGTGATAACTCCATATGATTTGTATGCTGAAGGAATTTCAATAAATGCACAATTAGGAAAATTGCAAGAAAAAATTAAAAATGACCAACTAAGGCAATAATGCTATTCTTGGGATTAAACAATATTGTTTGGCTCAATATATGGGAAACCCATGTATAAGTACATATATAAATACATTTATATATATATATATATATATATATATATATATATATATATATATATGGGCAGTAATACTATTTTTGGGAGTAAACAATATTGCTTGGCTCAATATATGGAAAAAACAATACAGATACTATAATGTGTCAAAGCAAGTGGAAATTGTAAAAATGCTAAGAATGAATAAAACAACCAGAGCTCGCAACAGTCAGCTTGAACAGCAGAGAAGCTGACATGATTATACGAGGGGCAGACGTATTAGTGAATGGTGACTGAGCTGTACTAAAAATAACGCAAGCTGAGGAGGGCATTTTGCATAATCCATCAAATAAGCTGCTGAGAACTAACAATGAATGAACAAAGAAGATGATTAAAAATAATTAAGCAACTTAGATGATGAATTGTGCTAACTAAAATTTATAAATTAAATACAAAATTATGAAAGCAAATTTTTGTTGATGAAACAATTTGGCAAAACCTTGAGGGCGAAATCGTTTTTCGTTATTTTTAGCAAACTAGACAGAAGTGTCTAGTTAATTCAAAAATTCAAATCAATTTGTACTATTTTGATTTAGAGTATAAATAGGATTAAAACATTGGAACAATTGCTGGAGTATATTCTTTGAAAACCTTATTTTGCTCTATTATCTGGTTTGATTAATTATTATATAATGTCAAGATAAGTGGTTTTTGTTGAGTAGTTGTCAGAATCCCATGACAGGAATGATTCTAGGTTCTTTGCCCCTGATAATGAAATGCACTTAAGTTGGGTGTACGACTAAGAGTTTTTATTTACCCATTTAGCTGACGCATGTCCCCATGTAGAACCTCAAGCATGGCAATACATGGTGGTACAACCCCTCTCCTTTCCAGACAGGATCTAGTAACACATTAGTAACACATCAGTTCAGAATTTACTAATTATAAATCTAATGTTATCTCAAATAAAAGCTAACATTTTAGTAACTGATCAAGCACACTAGGGCCCTAATTATACAGATGAGTAATAAGTGAATTATTCTGGTCTTAAATCCAAAAGGGAGCTGGATACTATGGAAAATCGCAAGTTGTTTGTGCTGGATACAAATCCCATAGTATTTAGGGCACGTATATATATATATATATTCAGGGTGTTTGAACGAATTTTACAACAACTTTCATGACAGAAGCACACTAGCAATGGATTAATGCATTGTTGTCAAAGTTATATTTTCTAAAACTTTATTTTCTAGGCTATAAAATGTGACAGTTTCATTTCAATCAAAGCTAAAATGACTCCACAGCAGAGAAGACGGGAAAGAGTGGCAGACCTCCTGCGTGCCAAAGTTGCTCCAAGAGAGATCTGTGCTGTAGTTGGCGTCTCTTTGAAGACTGTGTATAATGTAAGGAAGGCTTTGGCTAGTGGAAAGGGAACCATTAGGAAGTTTGGCAGTGGAGGAAAAAACAAAAAGAGGTCTCCAACCTTTTTGGATGCTCTTCAGACCAAGATCACAGAGGAGCCTATGAAGGCTCTGAGAAAAATGGCGAAAGAGATGAATGTGCAGCCCAGCACAGTTCAATTGGCTGCACAAAAGGATCTGGGTTACAAATCATTNCTGTGGCTAGTGGAAAGGGAACCATTAGGAAGTCTGGCAGTGGAGGAAAAAACAAAAAGAGGACTCCAACCTGTTTGGATGCTCTTCCGCCCAAGATCACAGAGGAGCCTACGAAGGCTCTGAGAAAAATGGCGAAAGAGATGAATGTGCAGCCCAGCACAGTTCAATTGGCTGCACAAAAGGATCTGGGTTACAAACCATTGTTAGGACCCAAAGGCACCTACGGATTGAGTCTTTGAAGTCAAAGAGACTGGTAAGGTGCAAAAAAAGTCATGAATTTATCTCAAGACTCGAGGTGGCACTGTCAAATTATTTTCTGATGATAAAATCTTCACCATAGATGCTGTTGTCAACATTCGAAATGACTGGTTCCTCGCAAAGTCAATAGAAGAAGTTGTTGGCACATTCCACACAAAGAAGGCAGCTCAGATCATGGTCCTGGGTGTCGTAGCCTCTGACGGCAAGAAGATGCCCCCTACTTTTTTCAACCTGGAGAAAGTGTGGGAGCTGATGCATACTACAAGTGCTGAGGTATCATGTATTGCCATGGATGAAGACCCACTATCCAGCGGGCAACTANAGGCCAGCATTTGCTGAGCCTTACCTATGAGGGAGCTTTGCTTTGTCATGGGTTTTAGTTATGATCTGACATTCTAAGTTACAGAGATTTTAGGACGTCACTTGGTGCTTTGCACTACAAGTGTATAAATATCTCCTAAATAATCAGGATCTCCATAACAGGCAGACGCAGGTGCTCACGAGTTACCTCAGTTAGTAGCCTTGGTTGGCGAAAGCTGTAGAGAGGCGCAACCCTCTCATGAAGCTCGGCCTTCAGCTTCACTCTCTGCTGATCAGACTCAACACAGATCAGCACTCTGCGTGTCAGGGGTCACCAGAGGGCAAGCATGATTAAGCCGGCCTGCACACTTCTAGGGGAAGTGCCAGAGCTGATCTGTTGCCACCCACTCTTCAGTCCATTGACTGGTAGAGTAACCCCGATATATGAAATATCTCAAGACTCGAGGTGGCAATGTCAATATATTTTCTGATGAGAAAATCTTCACCATAGATGTTGTTGTCAACAGACGAAATGACCAGTTCCTCACAAGTCAATAGAAAAAGTTGTTGGCACATTCCACACAAAGAATGCAGCTCAGATCATGGTCCTGGGTGTCGTAGCCTCTGATGGCAAGAATATGCCCCTACTTTTTTCAACCTGGATAAAGTGTGGGGGCTGATGCATATTACAAAGTGCTGAGGTACCATGTATTGCCATGGCTGAAGACCCACTATCCAGCTGGCAACTATGTTTGGACCCAGAATGGTGCACCACGCCACACAGTAAAGAATGTGCAGAAGTTCTGCAAAAACAATTTTGCTGACTTCTGGGGTGATGACTTTTAGCTGCCCTCCAGCTCCGACTTGAATCCGTTAGATTTTGCTGTGTGGGGCGTCTTGGAAAAGGCGACTAACAAGACTCCTCATCCCAACTTAGAGTCTCTGAAGACTGCCATTAAGATAGAGTGGACCAATATGTCAAACATTTTCCTCATTGATGCATGCAATCTTTCTGACGCCATAATTGATAATAATGGAAGACACATTGAATAATAATGTCTCTATTGTAGAATGTTCTCTCCTGGGGACTTCATTCAAACATTTTAACAAAACAAACAAATAATGAGTAATAAATTGCAGTTTGCTTTTTACTTGGAGTAACGTGGAACCAATTGTGTACTCCTATAACAACCCAGAGAAGAAATATCTTGGTAAATCTTGTGATAGTTGAGATGGCCTCCAGCCAGCGCAGAACTAAGAAAAACCTAATCCCTACACTCAGCCCATTAAAAGTTGAAAGGCCAAAGTGGTTTGTTATCATACATGCAAGCAAAAACCTTACTCCCCTAAACCTACTTTATACCTTAGAGTACAGAAGGGGTTACTGGCATTCAGTTTCAGTCATCAGTAGCGTTGCTGTACCTGAAGCAATGCCCTATATTTAGCTAATGTACATATTAAGGATTAATATAAAACAGGGAAAAAACAATAAAATATATCCTGAAAAGTAAAGGCCAATTTGGGAAAAAATTATTATATCTTAAATGTTAACAGTTCGGGAAATATGTAATGCATTAGACGAAATAACTGTTGCTGAAAAATCTTTATCCCGACAGATGGCGCTCAAAAATGCTTATTATAGCCTATCTTAATACATTAGGAAATATTATTTTGTGCAATTTCTCCTAAAGTATGCAACATTTTAAAAAATAATAGTGATAATATGAATGCTAATGTCCTTAAGATTCCACAGAACTATTAAAGTACTCATTTACTTTCCTAGTTTTTTGTACAATTCATGGCAGCTTTTTGTCAAAAATCAACGATTTTTGAGGTAAATTTGAATATTATGTGCTGTGTGAGCACATAACTCTCGGAATTTGATTGGCTGCATGAAAAATCAATTTCACGTTATTCAGTTGTAATCCCTTTACTCATTTTCTGTACAATTGCTATTCAACTGAGAGTGACTGTTTCATGAAACTGTGTATAGCATATTATACTTAGATGGAACACCTTGCTACAACCAGTTGAATTCATTATAAAGTGCTCATATAAACAAGAGCTGGCATAGTAAATTGTGCTATCAAATACAAAAGAATAAGTAATTTCATTTTTTATGAAAATTAAATTTGATCAGTCATAATTGTAAATTATTAAATTCATATTTGTTCTTTAGATGGCAGATTGATCTAGCAATTATATTAATGGGCCATTAATGGCTATGAGAAACTGATAAATATTACGTTTTTAAAATTGAAATCAATCTTTAATGTAATTCTTATGTTTTATACCATAATATAATAATTTTTTTGTAAGATTGTGGAATTTTAAGATTCTTAAAACTTTTTGTTTTGTTGGTTATGGTTGGCAAATGAATGGCAAATGACCTGCCATTGTTGGCCAGGAGTGCCAGCAGTGAGCCATTGTTGAACCAATAATGGTTGTTTCCTGGGTAAATAAAAACATGATATTTTTTATTTTGGCTGGAAATTTTACTGGCCTTTCATTCAAAAATTAAATTTACCAATTAAAAAAGAATGAATGGAATGAACTTAAAAGTAAAGTTTTGTCGAGAACATAAATTATGTAAATTATAAATATGAAATATATAAACAAAGTACATGCCTGCTCATGTTTATGAAATTTGTATGTACTGCTCAACTGACATAGCAGAGTTTTCAACTATTAGAAAATAGCCCCCCTCTAGTGACGCTTCTGCGCAGAAACAATTTGAGTTTCTAAATGGCCACTACACCCAAAACTGTCTTGGCAAGACGAAATTCTACTATTATGCACCAAATATAGTGCAATATATTTCAGAATAACTGCAGTTGTCTCGCCTTATTAGATTTAAGTAAGGATTTTATTCCATGATCTTAAATATTTTGCAAGATAAGGCTATAACTATAATTTTGGATATAACATAATTATTTTAATCATGAACTTCAGAGAAAACACTACCATACATTTTCATCAAAGCATTGTAAATAGTAGCAACGTTTGAGAATACATAGCAGAGAGTTGTATTAATACATAATTGAGTAAGTAAGGACCAATTAGAATTCACATGGCAATTACAGCCGAAACCAGACAAGAGTTCAGTCATTGAATTTAACCATGAACGATCAAGGCAATATAACTAACTCCTTCAATGCAAGAAGGCTCATGTCCCCATGTAGAACCTCAAGCTGACATGCATTGCAATACATGGCTGCACAGCCCCTCTCCTCTATGGATAGGATCTAGTTTCATATTAGTTCAGAATTTACTAATGATAAATCTAATGTTAACTCAAATAAATCCAAAATTGTATTAACTGATGAAGCACACTAGGGCCCTAATTATACAGATGAGTAATAACTAAAAATAAAAAAAACACCTGCCTGAGCAAAACTAAACTAAATGTACATAAATTACGTCACTACAGCATGACAAATTTTGAATGGCTTCTAATAAAATAAAATTGCTGCTGCTGCCAATGTTGCTAATATATATATATATATATATATATATATATATATATATATATATAAATACATATACGGACTTTGGATACAAACTATTAGATCACTGGATGCAAAAGAGCATATATACTCATATAAGGGTGCTAGATACTATGGCAGAGGACTCTGCATACTTTTTAAAAAAAAATTTTTGAAAAAAACTGAAAATCATACATAAGAAATTAAAAACTTATTCCAAACTATTAGAAAATTTTTCTACATAGATGACACATTCTTGCGGAAGGCTAATGCTCAGTAACCCATCTCCCCAATGGCGACGTTCTGCCATAAAAAATTTGGATTTTGCAAGGCAAGAAAACCCAAGATAAAATTTTATTTATTACACAACAAATGTAGTAAAATATATCTCATAATTTCATTTTTGTAGGAATATTAGATTTAATAAAGATTTAATACCAAGAATTTTGATATTTTTGAAAATGTGCATATAAATTACAATTTTGGTGACAACACAATTAATTAATCATTTTTAGCTTCCTAAAAAACAAACATGTAATAACTAAATAATAAAGAAATCAATCTATATATTACAAAGAACAATAGGGTGTATTTGGAAAAACAATTACATAGTCATTGAGGAAATGTTATTCAAAATACTATAAGTCTTTATTATAAATAAATATTGAAATTATTAGGTCAATATGAATTCACAACTTTAAAATCATGTGCTTCATGTGCTTGAGGATTTAAGGGGTTACAATCAAAACTTTAAAATGTGTGTTAGCATAAAAGCAACAAATTGAGTAAAATGGAAAAACTGGTACCAACAATTTTCGGTTTAACTGATAGTAAATAATTATAAATAAAACATGTGATGTGTAAGAAAGTATTAAAATACTTTCAGTAATATTTGTGACTTCAACTTGGACATGGAAAACCAGTTGAATCAATCTCATTTCCAATGTTTGGGTGGTTTTGTTGAATTCACACCAAATAAAAGTCATAACAGTTATCAGCTTGCAAATTCTGAAACAAATCAATTCAAATGTAATGAGTGTGATTATCAATGCTCAAATCCTAGTAATATGAAGCGACATCAACTAAGACACTCTGGAATCAAGCCATTTAAATGTGATGAGTGTAGCTATGAATATTCACGGCTTGATTCTCTGAAAAGTCATTACCTTTCAAAGCATACTGGTATAAAGCCATTTAAATGTGATATGTGTAGTTATGAATCTTCATGGCTTGGTAATTTGAAAAGTCATGAGCTTTCAAAGCATTTTGGTATCAACCCATTTAAATGTGATAAATGTTATTATCAATGCTCAACTCCTAGTCACATGAAGCGACATCAACTTACACACTCTGGTATAAAGCCATTCAAATGTGATAAGTGTAGTTATAAATCTTCACAGGTTGGGAATCTGAATAGACATAAGCATTTAATGCATTCTGGTTCAAAAAGATTTAGATGTGAAAATTGTAGTTATGAATGTTCTCTGTTTGACCAACTGTTAAAACATAAGCTTGAGCACTCTGATTGGAGGACAATCAATTGCAATAAATTAGATTGAGTCCACACATGTTAAAGGTATTGATTTGATGAATAGTGCAATGTGGGAGAAAGCCTTTTTAATGACAGAAATGAGATTATGGAAATCAAGATACACTACTTTTGAAAACCTATAGGTGCTTGTCATATTATTTTTTACTTGTTTTAGTGTGTAGTGTTTTACAATGAATTGTGAGTTTAGATGTTTCCATGTTTACAGTTGTTTTAGTATCAGCAAAAAATTTTATTATTTATGTATTATTTCTGTACTTTTGACAAGTGTTGGTTTGTTATCACGATTTTCTTTAGCAAAAATGCATGTCTTGTTTAGAATGTTGGAATTTCATTTCTAAGCTCTGAAAATATGATAATTTGTTTTATTGATAAAATATTCAAATAGAATTTTTGTAGCTTGTAAATGTTTGATGTTATTTGAATCAGAAAACTTGTAAATGCTATGATTGTTGTGATGGATGAAGGCCATAGCTTGAAGTCAACACTGAGCCTCCCTTATGTACATTTGACTGTGTTTGTCATAAAATCATAACCCTTGCAGCAGCACAAGTTGCAGTTTTTGTTTTATAACAATTTTGAAAATAAAAATATTTCTAAATATATTTATTAACATAAGCCCAACATATGTTTTTGTCAATGAAATTTATTTTGTTCAATTAGGAAATTCCTATTTTACAACTGATTTCGAAAAATTTGACATAGAATGATCTAACAGTATGTATATGTAGGCCTCTTTTCAAATATTTGCTGGAATTTAACAATCATGTTAACATGATTTTGATGATTATAATAATTGTGAGCTGATTAAAATTTCTGCAAATCATAGAAACCTGGTTTTCATTAATCAACAATTTCCAATTGATTTCAACTAATTACATATATTGTTATGCTTTATGTATCTGAAATCAAGGATGTAGCCATGGGGTGGAAGGAGGTGCATTGCACCCCTAAAAGACGATCATTGCACCCCAAACATAAATCAAACAAAATCTGCCTGCTGCTACTGAGTTTTGCTAATATTCTCAAACATGGACTTCAATCAAAAGTAACAATTTCATGGGAACACTACTAGTGACAATGTTGATTGAGAAACCTCACCTAACCAATATACTGATGTACTTAGCCCTACCTGAGCTTTTTGGCTCCTCACACCTAGGGAGAGAAGATTTAATTCCCCAATGAAACTTTGGATTTATTACAATTTTATATATATAATGTCAAAAACTATAGTATACCTATTACAATATCGTTCAAAGAAAATCTACAATCTTCATTAATACATTGAAATGCCTAAAAGAATAATTGATTTACACAGTACACTAACCTTAAACCAAAAGAGTTCCATCATTTAATTGAGCAGACATGTAGCATTGGATAGTCAATGATGATGAACGCAACCACGAATTTAGATTTAAATGATCATATCATTTAGCATTCTTTGTTTGGACAACATTCAACTACCCAATTGACATCTTGAAGTCGTTTCAACGTCAATTATTAATGGCAATCTAACTTATAAAAAGAGATGCTATGATCAACGTCGATTTCAAATTGATAATTATAATTCTACGTTGAATTCTAATTTATTTAGATGTTGATTGGTAGTCTATACTTAGAAGTTGATTTGTAATATATAATTCCAAATTCCATTGTATTTAGAAGTTTTAAATACAATCTTTTCATGAAGCAACGTTCTTAAAAAATAATCTAAATATTTAAAATGTTTAAATAATTCTTCACAAATACACAAAACAATGGTAAATATTCTGTGAATCTACAATTAAATTAATTAAATTATTTACATGTTGCAGCATGATATTTTTAACCCGAACATATCATAGCACTCTTTTTCAATGCATAGGTTATAGTGGCTGAAATACATGGCATTGCAAAAACCTAACAAAAAGGATCCAATGACGATCTCTAAGTTTACTTCAATCTCAACTAATCCATTATTAAAAAATTAGACATTCTCATTTAGAAGCAGGTCTAAGATTATTGGTTAGGTATTTATAATATAAACATTCAGAAAATTAATGTTGCAGAAAAAATTGAAGATCATATTACAAAAAGCATTTCAAAAGTTTTAAATAGTAGTAAAGATTAGTTTTTCATGGAGCAAGCCACTGAGACGATCTGCTGCATACTTAAAAAAGTTCAGGCAATGCTTGTTCATGGCATAATCACTAAATTGGGGCAAACGGCAAGATTGCAAGGTATCTAAAATTTGAAAAATGTACATATTAATTACGTGTGATATTGTGAATCAGAAAATCGAAATTTTCCATATTTGCCCTTCATTATACAATCCTGCGGTAATCTATTAGAAAAAACATGCCAAAATTGAATTAACTAACTTCTGCAATGTTGCGCAAACCTTTGTCTTTAAAACTGCCTTCTAAGTTAGTTATTAGTTAAGAAAAACCATTAGATGGGCCACAAAGGCTTCTGATAGGTCACATAGACTAAATAGGGAATCATTGCACATAAAAGGATTATTTTTGCACTAAGATGTAATGTGGCAAGATGCACAGTCTACGCAAGTGAAAACAACAGCCGTGCTATGGTGCACTAACACATTGAGGTATCAGTATCGATTATTTATTACAATATGCTCTGAGCCATGAATTAGGCTATATTTCTACCGTCTTTGTTTCACATATCAGCTGCTGTGAATAAGCACTCTACCCTTTTTACTCTGTGATCTGCACTAGGTTTTGAGTGGATGATAATTATCTGCGTTTTGGTAGCAACCTTTTATTTTAATTTATCAATCAAAAAATTTCATCTATTAACGTACATGTAGCAGGTACGTTATGAGGAATGGTAATTTGCATTATTTGTGATTGAGGGGACCAAATTGAAGTATGTAATAGCGAACAAGTACGTTATAGTGAATAAAGTATGTTATAGCGAAATTTTAACCCATTAGCTGCTGACGTCACCTTTAGGTGACACTTATTATTTGACCTGTATTTTACTAATTATAACTGTTTTGTTGGCATTGCTTTGTAACTGCATATAAAAACAGTGCACTTTTTGTGCCTTTATGACATATTTTCAAATTGTTTTATACACATAAAACAATCATTCTCATCTTTTAAGATATGCAATGATTAGCAATAAAAAGACATTTCACAATAATGTAGTAACACAAAGAATTGATGTAAACAATTTTTAAAAGCCTCATGGCAATGGAAGATAAATGGTAAATGAAATAATGTAGGTGTCACCTGTAGGTGACGTCAGCATTTCAGAATTGAAAAATGTATACATATGTAACAAAGCATTCCATCATTTAGTGCATAAATCAACTATTGTAGGAAAATTCAACTACTGCTTATATTCTGTTTATTTAAATAGCATGTCGCATTAATGTGAACAAATTAGTCTCGGAGGCTATGAGTGGACAATTCCCCCCCCCTGGGAGGTAAAGCAACTCGAACTTAGTTACCCAGTTTATTATTAATTGGGAAAATTGCTTTTACGGCAATGCAGGCAAGATAATATAAAATGGTGTACAATTTTGATAAAATTTCAGTTAAAATTAATGAAATAACATTACTTGATTTATTCAATTCATTGTTTTCCCAAGAAGTATTTGAACATATTAGAAATATGAGTAATGTGTATGCATTGCAAAACAATCATCAATTGACTGTTTCTTTAAAGGAAGTTCAATTATACATTGCAATCTTGCTGCTTACTGGTTATTTAACTCCAAAAAAGATTGATATGTTATGGGAGTGCTCCTCATCATCGTCAGATCCGCATAATGACATGGATGCCCAAAATACCTGGATTAATTACCAACCAAGGGTGGATCTTTTTATTCAAAGCAATTTTCAACGTTCTATTGTTCAAATATTTTTAACTAGAGGGGCAGTTAGTCGTGAGAAAGAAAAAAAAGCATAAATATTCAATGTAATGTGGATTATTTAGTACAATATGATATCTGCCATGATGTCAATGATCATAATAGAATACAATGAAATCAGAGTGTGATGTGCATTTTAAAAGCAAGAACCTGAAAGCATTGCTCAAATTGCAATATTGGTTTACATATAAATTGTTTTTATGCATTTCATAACTTGTAATTAAATAATTTTTTTAGTATTTTCTTAACTAAGGAGCTGATGTCACCTGTAGGTGACAGGGTCACAAATATTTTCAATAAGTATTGTGCAATAAAATTTCACTATGTAGTTTTAAAATTGAACAATTTGAACTGCATATGAGAAAAGAAATAGAAATTGGCTTAAGTGTTTACCTATGGCATTTGATGGGTTAAAAAAAATTTTTAGGGCATTTTCAAGGGACTAAATATAAGTACGTTATAGCAAGGTATGTTATAGAGGGATTTTACTGTATGTGCAAAATAATAATAATAAAATATATATACTATGAATTTGTCTGTGCATGTGTGTGGCTTTTTTGTGCTATGCAAAATTTTCGAATGAGTATAGTATGTTATTGTCATTAAGAATGCATTGTCTATTAAAGAGGAATGTGCGCAATTTTTTTCAGAATTTCTCGTAGTTTTTAAGTAGTTTAAAAATAAGTAAAAACTAACAACAAATAGGAAATCATTTAGAGAAACGAGAAATGTAGCATCATCCAAATAAATCATAAGCTTCTAACATCAATTAAGAAGAATAAGATTGAAAATGATTATGATTAAAAATATATTGTAGAAAGTTATTATCAGCTTAGGATTAATCTGTACATCACATCCAAGTAATATCAGTGTAATTGATTATGAATTAGTATTTGTTGATGCTAATAATTTTGGCCAAATGAAGGTGGCAAAATCACTTCCATTATTTTTAGCCACCATCTTGGCAGATGAAAGATTCAAAATTTAAAATCAACAGGTACTTTTTTGAGTTACTATGAATAGATTAAGATTCTTGAAAAAATTGATAAAGAAATTTCTTTGGAACTATTATATTGTTTCTTTTATATGGTTTAAATATTTAGTACGATGTCAAGCTAAACAAGTTGTGTTTAGTAGTGGTCTTTATCCATCATGGGAACTATTCAAGGGTTTTTGTGCTAGACCACAAAACTGCACTTAGGTGAGGAATAAGGATTTTTATTCTCGCTTAGTTGACTACTGATCATTTATCTACATGTATTAAACTTAACAAGCTCAAAATATGGCCAGTAAGCCAAAACTTAGGGATTATAAGAGTGTGTAGCATCCGCTACCAGGCTTTAACAGAGAGTAAATGATTCTTTTAAATTATTGTTCCTCATTATATGCAGGTAGGGATGTACTGATGTTAACCCTCCGACATAAGATATATTATTGTTAATCTTCACTTAACTTAAAGTAACTCGATACTGTTTAGAGATATTACTGTTGCAGTTCCTCTCTGTGATTTGGCTATGGCCTCCAGCTGACTCCGATCTCCGAATCAATCCACATGTGCCTCCATCAACAATTGAGTAGTTCCAAGTCTCAGCTCATTGAAGTACTTATGTATTCCCTATCCTAACTCAGTGCAGCTCTCAATGCCGTTTGTAACTGACTTAAACTCAATTTGTAGTGTGTAGTTATTGTACTTTGCAACCTGGCAATGTCACTAGCTGCTTAATAAATATTACTTCTGCCATTACCGAAAACTATTGGCTTTAAATAATATAGTTAGATAAAGTAAATAATTACTTGCAGCTTCCTACCTTACATTTAAATAACAGTACATGCTCGGTCTAATTATTGGTCTATTTATAAATCACCTAGTTTGAGAATATAATATAGATATAAGCCTATGATAGGCTATCCAGCCTTTTCTCCAATATCAATTATTTAATACATGCAAATGAATGAATCAGTAGTCAGCTAAATGGAGAAAAACTCCTATTTGTACACTTAACGTAAATTCAGGTTCATGGCTTGGATCAAGGACCCTCGAGTTGCTCTGGATATGTGCCCAAGCCACTACTACTGCATTTACCACTTAGCTTGACATGATTTATAGATAAGCAAACCAAATGAAATCTAAAGATAAGATTTTTGAAGAATTTAATTCAAAAGTTTCCAAATTAATTTCAGCTCTACTTATACTCTAATTCAAAAAATTCATGTCATTCGAAATTTGAATTTAATTCGTCTGCCAAAATGGCTAAAAATAATGGAAGCAATTTCGCCCCCTTTGTTTAGTCAAATTATTCGATGACAAGTACTAATTTGCTATTTTATTACTTAGTTGCATTTACAAAAATAATGATGATAATTAAACTTAAATTGTTTTCAATTAATAAATCATAATGCGATCTTAATACTGACTAATCCTTTGATCTTCTCTTCTTTTGAAGCATTATTGTTTGGATTATGCTACAAGTGGCAGATGCATTAGTGCATGGAGAACGAGAGTAGTATGATTTGGGCAGAAGTCCTTTGATATTTTTGACCTTTGAACCTGGTTGGTATATATATCATGACTATGATGTAATTATGGACTTTGAACATGGGGTGATGTCATTTGTAATATAATGGTTTTATATTGGCAAGCAATTTTGTTTGCAGTCTATTATTAAATGTTGCAAATTTTTCTATTCATATTGTATAATTTTTAAATACCATTGAAATTCTACATGCAAAAATATATGATTTGGAATTACATAATTAATAAGTATTTTCAAACATAAATAATTTTTCAATATTGAGAGTAATAAATACATTTCACAGACAACACATGCCAATTGCAAAAATAAAAACTTTTTTAATCGATATATATTTCCAAGTAAAATTAATTTTTAAATTAAATATATGCTTCCACAGATGCATACTGTCAACATACAAAGAAAACAAACATTTATAAATAATAAATTTATTTACAAAGAAAATATAAAATGCACAACTTAATGATACATTTCATATAGCAATTTTCATCTACAGTTCAATGAACAATGAAAATATTCGTCAAACATTCATGTTGGGATGTGAATGCTGTAGGAAACAAATGCAATGTGTATTTGCACATTATGAATTTCACATGGTAGTATCTAAATTAATGATTAATATACAAGTCAAATGAGGTGATAGATCACAGTATGAAACACATGGCAATTAAAAGTTTAAGCAAATTCAATTAAAAATGTGCATTAACAAAAAAAACCAAAGTTTCTATTTATGATAAAGTCTATAATAAATTTAACATCTGACTGCAAATTCACAGCAATTTATTAAAATGAAATTGATTCCGTTTTAAAAGAAATATCTGTAAAACTAACTAGAGATAATATTGCAAAAAATGTTAAGAATCAAAACAATATCTGCGATTTAATTATAAAAATAGCTTACCAAAAAGTTTGGAATTTTCAGGGTAGTTCTTTTCATAAATGTGAAATTCCATTAATCTGCTCTATGTATAAAGTTTCATGCTTTAATAATGTCAACATAGTTTATCTATGGCCATTGTTCAAATGTCAAAATGTAATAAATTATAAACACAGCATAGCCATGGAAAATTCCATTATGCTGTTGTGTGTACAAAATTGCACCTCTCTACAGACAATTGTTTACATTGCATAATTTGTTATCTATTGTTCAACTGTTAAAATGTATTCAATCATAAAGATTGTTATCTACCAAACATGAAATCACTTTACAATTATAACAATTAAATAACACTTTCAAATCATATAAAACTAGAATTTTTCACAAGTTGGAAAACAATCTGTATTATTACCTGTTTTTCCCAATTTATACAATTACGTTTACATGGCCTATGACTCTTCAACGTTTTTAGACATACATTTCTTTTCCAATGTTTTTTCACAATTGTGATTTACATTTCTTTTCCAAAGTTTTTCCATGTTTGTGACTTACATTTCTTTTCTGACGTTTTTCCATGTTGTTACTTACATTCTTTTTCTGACGATTTCACATGTGTAGTCTCTTTTTTACACATTTATAGACTTTTACATGGGTTTTCCACTTTATGCATTTTTACACTCTATATGGTTTGTAACTTTGTTTACACATTTATAGACATTTACATGGGTTTTCCACTTTATGCATTTTTTTCACTTTATATTATTTGTCACTTTGAACAAAATGAAAATTTCATGATGTTATTAGTATAAACTTTCAAGAACGAGTAAGAAAAACGTATATACATATAAATATGACTAGTCTTTGTTGTAAATTCAGATTTTATTTTCTTATTTTAAACAATGTTATTTAATATTGCAGTTGTTTAATAGTTTAAGAATTTTAAAATAAAAACTTTATAATTACAACAGCAGAGACAAGAACATCTTAAAAAGATATGGGAAAACATGAAACTACAAAAGAAAACGGAGGAAAAGTGGCTGATAATAAAATTAGAAGCGCCATCAAGGAAATTCCACAAAAAGTAGAGTGTACAAATTGAATACAAGAAGAGTGCAGGAAGTCAAATGAGATAATGGTTAAAAACAACAATAGAGAAAGGATATATAGCAAAGGAGTGATAACTCCAAACAAATTATATACTGAAGGACTTTCAATAAATGCACAATTAGGAAAATTGCGAGAAAAAATTAAAAATGACCAACTAAGGCAATAATGCTATTCTTGGGATTAAACAATATTGTTTGGCTCAATATATGGGAAACCCATGTATAAGTACATATATAAATACATATATATATATAAGTATATATATGCATATATATATATATATATATACATATATTTATATATATATATATGCGTATATATACATATAAGGGCTTTGGATACAAAACTATTAGATAACTGGATACAAAAATAAACATATATACTTATAAAAAGTCACTAGATACTATGGCAGAGGACTCTGGAGACTGTTTTAAAAAAGATTTTTTGAAAAAAACTGAAACTCATACATAAGAAATTAGAAACATATTCCAGACACCCTATGTAAAAATTTTTGGATTAAGTGAATTATTCTGGTTTTACATCCAAAAAGGAGCTGGAACTTTGGAAAATCGCAAGTTGCGGGCGCTGGATACAAATCCCAAAGTATCTAGGGCCCGTATATATATATATATA
>CABFPE010001203.1:19533-36844 GCA_900660155.1 Hofstenia miamia | reverse complement strand
ATATATATATATATATATATATATATCAACATATAACTGAAAAATCCACATCAAAATTCAAACCCAGAATATAAATTTAAGAAAACTCTAAAAACAGTACTGACAACTAGTCTGGGGTTACAAAAAAATTGTCCCAATTTATCAAAATGTAACATATAATTTGTTTGTAAATTCTAAAATACTACTTCCCGATTCACAATATGGCAATAAGTAATTAAATATAAATTGTACAATTGTGGCAATAATTCACTGGAAACCCCTAAAAATACAAAGAATAACAAAAAAACTGATATTGAAACTAACGACAGTCAACACTCGGTTATCTTCGCCTTGGGGATGACACAATTTTGCTTATCTGCGCTATTTAATCACACTTTGAGCCCTCAAAGTGAGTGCTTTGCCAGGCATGTCTAAATAATGCAAGATATTTAATATTGCTGTGTTTATATACACAAAAAGAATGCCAAGGATGCTGCAAAGCAATATTCTTATTAGTTTTCACAAAATAATACCATTTACTGCCATATACATGCACGTACACGCGCGTAAACTAGTATTTTAGTAATTTTTTTTAGCAGGCCACTGAATTATGGTACTTGTTTAAATAGGGAACACAATGCATTTTACTGAACGCGTATCACTTCGTCTACATTATCCTTGCGACAAACCTAGTTTAGAATTTCCAAAAACCATTGTTTTAGAAATATGTAATATTTTAGTTTCTGCATAGGAATTTTAGAAAAAAATTTCAATTTACCAAAAGTCAATAGGTTAAATATTTAAACATACATTTAATTACTTAAAGGCAATATAATCAAAATTGATAGCGTTTACACATGCACATTAAGCAATTATTTCAATTCTTTAATTGATTGAAATATGGCAATTGTTGTTTCCCATGCTTCTAATAGACATTAAATAACGTAATATGCTAAAAATCTCAAGGGAAGCAAGTAATTCTAAACGAATTTTAAAGATAATAAAATCCTACGCATTGCTGCCAATCATGATCAGTTGCAAAAATCGACAAATAGTATAACTGATGGCATCTGTTCACAAGCGAAGAATTGGATGAAGACTCAGCAAACCTTCGTCTGCATATCGATTTCTAAATAAAAAATCAAAACGAAAATTCACAAGGAAGAAACACGTATAATTCCAGCAAGTGATGTAAAAACCCGAAATTATTTATTAAAAATTTACAAGTGACTTATGATGGGAATCAGGCCAAATTCATTTAAACAAGTACATTTTTCGTATACAAATAAATTTTTTCTTAACTAGATTCAAAATATACGGTAGTATTCTACAAACGCTTTCATTAGAAGAAAAATGAAGTCTTAAAAAGTTTTCAAATACTAAACAGTTTTATTTACAAATATGCGTTAAATGATTAAAATCAGTAGTTATATAAAAAAAGTCAATAATTTTAGTAAGAGGACTAGTAGGAACATTCATATAATATATCTATATCGTGAATGCAAAATAGATAAAATTTCATTTATCAGATTATGTTGAAATTTGTGCAATTGGCAAAACAATTTTTTACTTAATTTTATGCAATTTTGTGTATTGAATAAACCAAATCATACATTTCTGTCTATATTTATTCTGTTAATAATAATGATACAATGCATTACAAAAAGTAGGCAGATTTATAGTCTAGCGAAGTGAAAATCTATGAAATGTACCCTATAAGTAATGAATGATTATTCCAATAACAACGTGCTACGAATTACTATAGTAATGCGGATTATTATTTGTTATTATTTGTAAAATAGTGTAATATATTAATTCAAGGATTTATAATATAATTTAATTAATAAAACATAAAGTATCAATAACATTTTCAAATTTACACTTAAATTTCTATGTTTAGAATTAAAGTAATCTAGTGCAATTGTATGCTTAACATATTTATAAAAGCGTTTCTCTGGTAAAATTTAACTCTCAAAAAATCTTCGCTGCTCGTATTTATACTTTAATAGAATATTGGTATAGAATATAGTAAAACAACAATTTAAAGCAGCTAAAATTGTGCAAATTTAAGCAGCACCATTTCATTTGTGTAAATTTCGTTCAAATTAAGCATTGTTCGGAGAAAATGTAATACATACACTCAATTTAGGACGAGAGATTGAAGTTCCTAAAGAGAAATTCAATTTCGCACAAACGAGATACAATTGTGAGCAACAGAGACTTAATTGCACACACTTGCTCACAATGATTTTGGATAATAGTTTAACTGATCATACAAAGAAGTTCAGAAGCATAGTTTGAGTAATAATAATAATAATAATAATAATAATAATCAATGACTTTATTTAGCCGCTGAAGGCATACACAACAAGAAAATAAAAACAAGTAAAGTTTTACGGCAGCGAGGACAGTCACAGGAGATGAAATAGGAGCAAATGGAAGAGTAGGCGAAGTCGGAGAAGGGCTCAGCAAAGAGGAAAGCCATCAAAGATTTCTTGAAGCTCGGTGGTGGGGAAAAGAAATCAATCGCTGTTGGAGGGTTGCGAGTCAAGATGTAATTAGCAGCAGTACAAGCACGATTGAAAAACGAGTGAAGGGTGCGATGTTTCTTTGTACGACGAATGGAGAAGGTGACAACATCATCAGAGCGAGTGCAGCAGGAATTAGAGAACTTAATGAAATCAAAAGGATCAAGATCCAATTTGCGAGTCAGTAGTCGATTGAACAGAAGGAGATCACAGGCATGGAAGTAGAGTGACAGCGGGAGAGTGGAGAATTTCAGCAGAGCGTCTTTATAGTCCAGAGGAAATCCATTTGAAAGCGCGTTTCTGGAAACGTTCCATGGAGTGGAACAAAGCACGAGAAGGCCACCAACAAGGAGACGCATAGAGAAGAATTGCATGAGGAATGGACTTGAACAAAGATAGCTTTACAGCGGATGAGGTATTAAAAGGAACATTACGGAAAAGGGCAATTAGCTTTGTGGAGACGCAAAGACACATGTTCAGTCCAATTTAAGTTTGCAGCAAGTTGAACTCCAAGATGAGTGTGGTGAGGCGCAAAGTTCACAGGTAGAGGCAAATCAGAAGGGGGAGCCACAGAAAAGGAAATACCACATGTCTTGGTAGTGCTAAAATCAAGATGGTTGACAGAGGACCAAGTAGACAAGTGCTCAAGATCAGAAAAAATATTCGAAGCAAAAGATCAACCAAAATCAAAAATCGCAGTGTTCAACATACAGCAGGCAAGACGATTTGAGAACAGAATGAGGGAGGTCGTTAATGGCAACGAGGAAGAAAAGAACAGCAAACACTGAGCCTTGAGGGGCACAACTAGTAACGGGGACAGGAGAAGAGATAGACGAGTTGATTTTGACACACTGGTGGCGATTGGTCAGTTAAGACTGGAACAGTTCGATGAAATCCACATCAAAACCAAATAAACTTGTCAAGCAGAATGGAATGAGGGAGGCGATCAAATGCTTTTGAGATGTCAAGAAAGATAATACAACCAGGATCATTACTATCAGAGTGAAAGTAGCAGTTTTCGATCAGAGTGAGCAGGTTAGTAATTGTAGAGCGACCAGGAAGGTTGCCATGCTGAGAAGAAGAGATGAGGTGACGAATTTTTGGGAATACATAACGAAAAACAAGGCGTTCAAAGATGATAGACAGTCGAGATAGAATAGCTATTGGGCAGTAGGACGTGACCTGCGAGGAGGGAAGCTGATTAGATTTTAACAGCGGAGAAATCCAAGATGTCTTCCAACAGGCGGGATAGCGCTTAGTGGAGCAAATGAAGGAGTAAAGATGCTTTAAATGGATAGAAAGCGTGGAGGAGGTTTCATGAATTACAAAGGAAGGAACACCGTCAGGATAACAAGGACCAGACAACTTGCAAGATTTAAGCATGAGAGAGATATCATGGGCGCTGAAGACCATATCACAAAGTCGGATTAGCGGGGAGGCAGCAGGCGGACCAGGGCACATGGAGACAGGTACAGAGAAGTTAGAGGCAAAATACGCGTTGAACAGATCAGCCTTCTCCAGGTCAGAGTGAGCAGAAAGAAGGTTCCATCTCAAATTGGGAAGCTCAGGCTTGGAATGAAGAGAACGCAGGAAGGCTTCTTCTCATGTGTGGATTGAAATTGGATTCTTTTGGAACACTGATACATATCCATTTCTTAGATACTGTAGACAAATTAAGGTCAATTTCTTCAACTCAATGCCAGAGATGGAAGTTTGCCGGGTCGATCAATGAAGTTTTTCTAAATTTGGAACGCATGGGGCAGACCCCGGTTGCCACAAATTTCCAAAGGCATTATCTTACAGCTGTAATTATTCTTCTTGTTTAAATTGAGCATAATTGAGACATTGATTGTAACTGCATGTAACAGCTGCAATGATCGATTTTATTTCAATTCGGCTTTGAATGACGCAATAGTGATCAGCGCTCATCTGTGCTAATCTACATTTAACCAGTAAAGTTTCATATTAGTTATGGATTGTAGCAGTAGAATATATTTGGAATAATATTTGACAGTTTCATATGGCATAATGGGGCCATGCAGAGAGTCTGCGGGGTGTGAGAGTTAAATCCCGCAAATGTATACCCACCATCCAAATTCATTGCGAGTCCACACGTAAATCCAAATTCAAATCACAGAATTTCTTTAATAGCAAATCTGGCGTTTACTCATTTGGTGTAATCAAATAAGGCTTCATATTTTTGGTTAAATTTGTATTAATAACCCTTAAATCCGAACATTTAATGAAACACCTGCTGAAACTCTGAGATTACTCAGATTCTAACATATGCTGTTGAATGATTAAATCCAATTTTTTTGGAACTTTGAGTAAATGATATCGCAAATAGCAAAAATAAGATGCTGAATTTTGACATGTGACAAAACAGATACCGATAATCAAACAAATGTGCGAAATTGAATTTCTTTTGTGAAAAACTAAAAGACGTATACGTTTTTTAATGCACTAATTCAGATTTATTTATAAAATAAAAATCAAATTCATATTCTACGGTATTTTCAATGAATACTTTTAAATCGAAATTTCTACTTACAAAACGAATTCTTTCCTTAATACCACGATACCAACTTTGAATATTAATAGCATTTGTAAGCAAACGCTTATGAGAAGCCCGAATCTCCCGTTCTTGCTTGGCCTTCTGTATTATGGAAAGAGAATCATTCTACAAAAATTCAATCTTGAATTTGCAGCAACTTACAATTAAATAATTTTAAGAACACTAACATAGCAAAAAGTTAACATATGAAAAACTAAAGGGCGTTATTGTACTTTAGGGGACCCAGTTTATGTGACGTCATAAAATGGGTATAAAACTCTAACCCTAACCCCAATCCCTTACCCAAACTTGGGTGTTTTGCAAAAAATTAATCAACAAGATGAAATGCAATATAATTGCATTGGTTGGGGAGTAGGGTTAGGGTTAAGGTTAGAGTTTAATACCCATTTTATGACGTCATTCAAACTGGGTCCCCTAAAGTACAATAACGCCAACTAAAGTGTTCTCAGCTAAATATATTAAATAAATAACTAAGAAATAAGATAATTACTGGAATATATGTTCCTCTTTGCGAAATTACAGATTTCTGTTTAAATGTCCCATCAAATGTATACATTTAGCCCTAACATATTTTTAGTTCAAAATTGCTTTGTCAGTTGAAATCTCATTATAAACTATCATATTTTGTCAAAAACAATTTATTAATGAATTGATTTTCACAAAAGTGAGTAAATAAATATTACCTGATCATCTAAAATTTTACAATATTGGAAAATCAAATATGAATTCAAGAGACTGCTACTAAATTTGTTAAAATTGAAAGTGAACTTGACATTCTTATTAAACAGTCATTTTTCGTCTCTGAGAACAATTATATGAATAATGTTGAGGCAATGTTCTGATTAGTGAACTATGCAAATTTGGATGCACAAAATACCATAATTTCATAGCATTGATTCTCTGGAAAAAAATTAAGAAATAACCTTGCAAGTTCTCATTGCTAACTCAGTTGAGGGATGAAAACAAGTTCAATTAAAACAAAATTATGAATGAAATAATCATTGTTTAAGCTCAGACTTTAAAAATAACTCAATAAAGTTTGACTTTGCAAGTCCTCTACCAGGAGCTCAATTACTACTGGTAGGGGATTTTCAAATATGGTAATAATAAAAATACTTCTATGAAAGACAGTCACGTGAAATGTCAAAAGATTTATTTGAACAAAAATGCAGTCCTGCTCTCCAAACTACCTATGTTCATCAAGAAGCAATCAAGGCTAACCTTCAAATTGATAACTATTCCAAGATATCAACCAAATCCAATTAGGCTTGTCTTCCTTTACTATTAAGACAACAAAAATCCCTGCCACAAATCAATCCACATCTAGTGATGCTAAGACAAAACAAGAACAACCATCTGATAAAACAACAAAACTAATAAATGCAAGCAAAATCTACTGTAAAAAATGTGGACCAAAGTGCATAACAGTCCCAACTGTACCAAAACAATACACTTAATTGCTGATCAAAGATATTAAATGGATGACAGTAATATCCATGATTCTAACACAGAAAATGAAGTAGATTTAAACAAGTAAGAGCACTAACTCTCAACTGTGCATATATGATTCTAGTAACAACAACATTAAAACACCATAACTATGACAATAAATGGGGTCATCATCCAGGCAACTGGTACATCATTTTTTGTAATTGCAGATATGTGTGTTAACTTAATCAGCATCACAAGAGATAATATCAAATTGCACAACCATTGTCTCATCAAAACTTCTGGTAATTACCTTGAAACTAAATTTTTTACCAAATCATTAGAATTTACAATTGCAAAGAATAAGTTTGTACACAATACACTTATTGTAGTTACAATGTACCACACACACCCTTATGATTAAATTCTATGAAAAGACTTTCTAGAAGAATATTATTGTGTAGTTAATTTCAACAATAAGACACTAACTATCAATCCAAAGAACATCAATATTACCACACATCTACAAACTGTTAACCACCAATCTATAAATTATATCCAATTGAAAACATTAAAATCAAGCCTTTCAGTTGGTGTTTTATCAATTTGGATTCTAAAAATCCATGTTGACATGATATCATTATTGTAGAGTCACTTGAGGATTTTCTTGATTTTCTATTTGTAATGATGTCAATATGATGTGCACTTTTACTTCAGTTTTAGTTTTTGATAAAGGTTTAATGTCCTTTTGATTAGGTGCTATGTATTGTTGTTGCTCAAATTAAATTGCGAGGGAAACATGATTATCACATGATCTTAAGTTGAAACAAAGACAGGTAATAATTTTACACTGTATAAATTAAGCAACAATGTAGAAAATGGTCAAGAGATTTTATCTAGCTTCAACTTCAGTGTACCTTTTATTTTAGTAACTTTCAGTTTCAATATGATAATACTTGTGTACGTTCCTGCAACAATTTGGGAGTACTTTCTTCAAGTACTGATGTGACACATAGTGATTCAGACAGTAAGCAAGCCCAAATTGTGGACTGCATTAGGTTTTGTATATGATGACAGATAGAAATAATAAACCTTTTGTTTGATTTCAACAAGTACATGCACCAATAATTGATTACACTGTGATGATATTATGCTGTTGTCTACCATGAATGCATGGCAACTACATGCTATTATTTAGTGAGCTGAGAGATAATAATGCAAATGAGATGTTTAGTTTTAGTAGTGAGATAGAAAATAAATTATGAGACTATTAGGGTACCACCATATTTAAGCACTTCTCTTTTTGGATAGCACTTCAGCTGGAAGCCATACAAATTGGTCATCCTGGAGTTTTCCTAAAATAGTATTAGTTACTTGGATTAATTACCAATGTTTACTATAAAGAATTCTCTATGTTAATTTAATGGAATCACGGCTGTTATGATAAGGTCACTTCTGCAACCTTCTGCCATGACAATGAGTTCTGTAGTGTAATTAGAATCCCAGCTTGTGCCATGTAGAATCGTTGGCTGGTAGGGAAACTTAACTAGAAACTTAATTGACTCTGCAGAAGGTTTGAATAGCGTTTACATAACAGCCATGATTCCAGAAAAAGGAATAACACAGAATTTATAACATATAGATGTAACATTGGTAATTCATCCAAGTAACAGAACTACTTTTAGGTAAGAACTGAGATGACCAATTCCTATGGCTTCCAGCCAAAGCAGAACCTCCAGAAGTAAAGTGCTTAACCTATTGACTGGTGCTACCCTATTTGTCTCACTTGCTTAATTTCTATCTCAATTCAGAAAACACAAACTCTCATTTTCATTGTTATGTCTCAGCTCACTATTAAATAATCTGTAATTGCCAGATATTCGTGCTAGCCCACAGCATGGTATCATCACAGTGTTAGGTTTTATAAGTGCATGTACGTGTTGAATTACGAAAGAGAGATTTATTATTTCCTTATACGTAGCCATATGCATAACTTAATGAGCCACAATTTGGACTGGGTAATCAACAGACCCCCAGAAGCAATGTGTCGCCCCATACTAATGAAAGCACTCCCGAATTGTTGCCAGTCTTAAGCAATAAGTTTCATCAAGATAATAAATAAATAAAAGTACAATGGTAAAGACGGCAGTTGAGAGTAGATAAAATCTATTAAGCAATCACTACAAGCTCCTCAGGTTTTATACAATTGTTTAATGATTACCTGCCTTTGTTTACAATACTTCAACTATCAANCTACAAGTTCCTCAGGTTTTATACAATTGTTTAATGCTTACCTGCCTTTGTTTACAATACTTCAAATATCAACGTAGTTTAACATGATCAATTCTATTTCCCTCGTAAAATTAAATTTGAGCAATCATCAGCACCATCGAGGGGACATCGAAATTAATAACAACAAACTAAGATCGAAACTAGTTAATAACCTCATGGTGACGTAATAATACAAAATAAAAATAAAATCAACAGAATCCCCGAGCAACTCTACACGCCCCCCCTTGCTCAAATTAATTTTCAGCTAATAGTTGAAGGGCTGGCCCAGAAACAATACTTTGTGTGGCCGTGAACATCTTGGTAGCAAGTTCACCATCCCAGGTAGTGACTTCCGCATAACTGGCCTCTCTTGTTATCTGCATCAGCACCTCTTGTTGTGTGACCACCTCATCTTTCAACCTTAGAAATTTTATTGTTGGCATGTGATTGCTAATAGGAAAATTTCTCCGAAGATTATTCAATCGTCTGGTAAATGTATCATAGAAACGTTTGTAGAGCCAAAGGCCTTTGAGTGCTACCATGAGTGTCATCATAGCATCAGTGTCTGACGTGTGAGCGTCATCAGCGCTGATCTTGGTATCAGGGTAGAAGTGGAGGAAGACTTGTAGTAGAGACCCCATGGTAGTGGCATGATCTACAAACAACGAACAGTACTCCTGAACCTGACTTAATGTCATCTCGTTTGGATCCATTACATTGGCTCAAATCATGGTAATAATTTTGATTCGCTTTGTAACATCATAGTACCACGTCACTGTTTCCACATTATTTATCCAGGTTAAATCTCCAGCAGCCTGGAATAGGATGAGAACACGTGGCTGCAATGTGGCTAGTTTGTCCTGGATGGCTTGTAACTGTGCATGGATAGGTAGTCCCTTTAAAAAGATATCAGTGATGGTTAGTTTGCCATCAATGAATACACGCTCTGTGTTTCCTCTGGCAATTAGTTTCTCTTGAATTGTTTTATATTCCCCTGATCAACTGGCTTTGATGGCTTCTGATTTACTATTAACAAAGTTTATCCGATCAGATAACTGAGCAGCGACCCTCTTTTTGGGTTTTCGCACCTTCCACTTCGGTTGAATCAAGGGTGACTCTATGGTAGGTGGCGGAATACACAGGAGGTTGGATGTTTTGATTTTCTTCTCTAACTCACTAAATGTCAACTGAGAGGCTAATGTGGCGGTTCCTAGTGTCACAGGATAATTTATGTGAGCGTCTTTAATGGTGTCCCAAAATTTTCCTCATAGTCCCTTCTGTCTTAAACGTTTGATCTGTTGGTGGGAGATTCTGACATGTGAAGTAGTACATTCTACATCCAGAGCAACGTGTCGCCCTGGGGATTGTAGTATGACTAACTCCTCTTTGGTGAACATTTCTGTAAGACACCACTTCATTAACGATAGGACGTCCTTATCCCTACTATTGACCAGGACTCTCTGCTGTACTGTGAGCTCGTCCATAAATTCACTCGGGTCATGCTCAACCATCAAAATATGTTCAGCTTCTGTGACGGACCATTGCGGCATTGGCTTTGGAGAGATGGCGGTACCTCCAAACTTTTCTAAATTCACCTTCTCAATTAAGTCTCGAATGTGAGGAGACATTTGCACAGCCGAGGATGATAATAATTCCTCCTCTCTGAAGAATTGCTCCGGCGTCCTCATCACCTGATCAAAAATGGTGATTGGGATGATTTTTCCTTCCTTACTAACGTGCCTGGCCGATTCGATGAACTGCCCATACCTGCACTCAGGGTATTTCATTTGTTGCGTACTAAATAAAAGTTCGTTCTTACCATGTACGTCAAACTTGGTGACTTGCTCGAGAAAACATTTTGTCGATCCTGGCAATCTTTCTACGAATCTTCGTGTGCTGAGAGGGGCGTTGTCAGATGAAAAAATTGCGAACTTTGTCTCAGCAGTTGCGCCCCACATGTACTTCTTGACGGTGTCTGAGAAAATATTAATGTCCAACGGACAGATACCAAGTTTATTGCTGGTCAACATGATCGACATTTTGCCAGTGACACTGCTCGCCCCCACCAGTCGGGCATAATATTTTTCGAATTTGTCCATTGCTCGTTTTGTCTTTCCAGGGGAAGAAGGAGGACTGCATTTATAAAGAAGCCAGTTTTTCACCTTCCATGTCAAGGGGCATACTGCTATCTCGTGGATCGTTAATTTCATTAAGGAAGTTCGTTTATCATGCAACATAGGTATGTGGAGGTTTGGCTCTTTTGTTAAATAGATGGCTAGTAACCAAATTGCACCTCTGGCATATATATTGGGTAGATTTTTCTCAGCAAAGAGCTGCTCTTTGAAATTTTTCTTGTCTTGATTAGTGTAGGAGACTTTAATGTCACGTAGGGTGCATTCTACTGATGAATGGTATTTTTGTGATGGACTTGATATATCTAATATGGGCCAATCAGACTCAGGGTTAAAATCAGCCTTAAGATCAGACCAAATGGTGTGTATTTCATGAAGTAATTGTTCACTCTGAGCAAAGGCGAAGCTTACTCTCATATCTGTTATGGTGTATAATAAAGGAGTGTTGGGATCCGTGATTTCCAATGTCTGTGACTGGAGCAGGACATCTACAATTAATTTCTGGTCTACTGTTAAATGATGTGATGGCACTTTTTGACATAATAGAAGATCAGTGTAAATTAGCCTAGTTATTGGAAGGTGACTCGTCGATTGTGAAGAAGTCGGGGCATAATCTTCTTTGGACAAGATTAAAAAGTTCTCCATTCTGAAGTGAAGATTTTCAATTGGTTCGGGTATAGATGTTTCATACTCACCACGCACAATCATTATTAGGTGAATGCCTTCAACTTTAGCAATGTGGAAAGCTATTTCGATTTGATCCATAATGTCCTCCGCCTGTATCTCGGATAATCTGAAAAAATAAATAACGAGGAGATTTTTGAAATCAACGTTTACACACTCGAAACTATCAATGGTGGGGCCGCTATTTAAAAACTGACACAGATTGTATATATTAAAGTCGTCATCAAAAAACGTATGAACCGTACTGCACCAATACAGACGACTTAGTGTTTGCATCATCCTGGAATCATAGGCTATAATCATGTTGATTTTTGGTGGCGGGATGCGTCTATGACGAAAGGGATTACGTCAATCGAGCAGGTCATGTTGTGACTGTTATAGGTTCGTCAAAGTTGATTTTGTGTCTCCTCTGAAATGTTATCGCGAATGATAGTGATGGCTTTCCTAGTTGTGATATAATAGGGGTGTAATGTCTCGTCGCTGACTTTTGATAGTTTTCGTCTTCTTTCTTCAGTCTTCTGTGATCATATGGTGGAAGTAGCTGTAGAAGAGGTCGAAGGGGCTATCAAGTCGCTCATGCAGGGGTTATTTACAGGTTGTAAAGGTGTAAAAGGTACTCTCAATTTAAAAGTTTTTGATGTAGGGGTTGCCAGCTCCTCTCACGCACGTGGAGAAATGTGTCTCCCCACGTAGGGGCAAGATGTGGAGGGCGTCTGGGTCAATGCTTTCAGCTCTCTGAGTCATGGAGCAACGTGTTGCCCACACAGAATCAGACTCTGCTCAGCACCTTCCTGACGTCCTCTTTTTCTTATGCGGGCCTCAGCAAGCAGAGAAACGTGTCTCCCACGCCTAGGTGAGGCATCTTGTTCGCGTCTGCTATCTTCCATCCTCCTTCTCACTCAATGGTGGACAGGTGGAGCTGGCGACTCTCGCTTGCTATTCATTTTTTCCATTCCTAAATGTAGTGATAAGGTTTAAATCCCAAATGTTGGGATCATAAGTAGTTCTTGCCCTTCTCGCAGGGAGCGTACGTGGTTCTAAACTCTCAGTATTAACATTATTGCAATGATAATCGGTGTTGGAAAATTCATCCTCAGAAAAACTAGTCAAATTCTCATATTTTTCATATACATCAACACCGTTGTCTATTAACGTAAATTTGTTATTATTGTCTATAATCACATGTTCTATATCTTTTATGGCTCTCTTAAGCCTTTGCAAGTGTACTGTTTTACCATTGTTTAAGGTATATGTATTGTGATCAAGCACTTTTTCAATTGTAAATGGGCCTTGCCAATCGTTAGCGAGCTTCCATACTTGGTGGCTATCGGTTGTGATGCGGGGTAAATAGGCAAAAACTTTATCACCACGCTTATGAGGCTCACCATATAATTTTTTATTGAAATTCTTCTTTTGCCAGATGCTAGATTGATTGGTATTATGACAAATTGTTAAGTGAATTTGCTGCATATCAGTGATTAATCTGTTTACATAATTGTCCACATTGGTTTCAGCATATTTTGGAAACATCATTGTTAGTGAAGTAGCGGCTTCCCTGCTGAACACGGCTTTGAAGGGGCTTTTACCAGTTGTTGTGTGAACCGAAGTGTTATAAAAATATTTGACCCCTTCCACAATTCGTCTCCATTGCTTCCCAGCAGCTTGAGACAATGCTACTCGAATCAATTTAATGAGAGTTTGATTCAATCTCTCTACCAAGCCATTAGCCTGGTGATGGTAGGCGGTTGTTATCTCGTGAACTACTTCCAACTCAAGCATTAGTGCACATAAAAGGTTGCTTTCAAATTGCGGACCTCGGTCTGAAACTAATTTGCGCATCGGCCCATATTTGAGAATCCATTCTTTAAGAATTTTGTCGGCTACCACCTCAGCTGTTGTGCTGCTTAAAGGAATTATACGGGCGAACTTGGTGAAGTGGTCCACCATCACAAGCAAGTACTGAAAACCTTCGTCGTCTTTTGACAGTTGTTCTAAATCCACATGTACCAGGGCATTCGGACTTTCTGCTGATCATGATTCCATTTCAGTGCGCTGTTGAGGGAAATGGTGGATGTGTTCAGCAAACATTTCTCACATTTGGCAATAACATCAGTGACAGCAGCGCAGATCCCGGTGGTCACATATCTAGAGTTGAAGAGGTTTTCTTGGTTTGAAGAATGCCTAGGTGACCTCGCTCATGAACCCTATGCACTAAGTCTCATTTAAAGTATTCAGGAATAGCTAATTGATTGTTGTTTACTTTGAGCATATAGTAAGCCTTTGTCGGTCATGCGCCAATTATAGCAATGAAAATATCGGTTTACTTCTGGGGATGTAGGGAAATAGGGGTCCCCCATCCTCTTCATTATTTGATCCAGGATCCAATCTCGATGTTGGTAATGAATATTATTTCTTCTTCCGAAATCTCCTCTTTCAGTAGTATAGCAAGAATAGGCTTTCCATTTCGGTCCATTAATTTCAGGTATTAACTGATACTCGGTGTGAGGGATAAATGAAAATGGAGCTTTTTCCCCATCTGGTTTTTTAATATCACATTCGTAGCTCGGGAGAGCCGTCCAATAGTCTGCATTCAAATGTAATTTGCCAGGGTGATGCCTAATGGTAAAGGAAAAATCATTTAAGTACTCAATCCATCTTGCAACAATGTTAGATTTATTGCCACTGAACTTTTTTAGCCATGCAAGAGCACTGTTATTGGTTCGGACAGTAAATTTGTGACCAGTATAAAATAGCGGAACTTCTTTAAGGACTCGACTAATGCGAGCATTTTGCACTTAGTTGCGCCATAATTCCTTTCCGATGCTCTGAGTTTTCTGCTGAAATATTGCACAGGACTTTCAATTCCATTAATGTCCTGGCTGAGAATCCCGCTAATAGCAACAGCACTAGCATCACAATTGATTATAAAGTCCTTTGCATAATCAGGGGTATTCAAGGAAGGTATTTTCTTGAGTTCCAATTTTATTCCATCTAGAGCTTGTTGTTCTTGCCAGGTCCATTTAAAGTCAACAGACTTCTTTAACAAATTCGAAATCGTTCTTGTCTTATCTGCGAGATCTGGGATGAACATCCCATAATAGTTGAGGAAGCCCATCAAGTGTTGAACATCCCTGCGAGTCCTTGGCATCTCAATTTTATCTAAGAAATCCTTCGCATTATTTTTTATCGAAATCTTTCTGGGTTCAATGACGCGACCAAGAAAAATTACCTTTGTCTGAACCAGCGCGCACTTTGTTCCATTTACTTTGAGTCCAGCTTTTTGTAATAACGCCAAGGTTTGATCGAGCTTATCTAAGTGTTCTTCAAAGGTGTTGCTTGCAACTAAAATGTCATCGATATATGCTGAAATGCTGGGCTCAAGTAGGTTTGCACCATCTTTGAGGATTTCAGTAACATAACGCTGGAAAGTAGCTGGCGTGTTGCATAGGCCAAAGGCCATATACTTCCATTTGTATAACTCGTAAGGGGTGATGAAAGCGGTCTGAAGGGCGCATTGGTACCTGCCAGTATGCTTTACATAAGTCTAGACATGAGAAGAATTTATATTTACTAGCATCATAGAGGAGATCTTCTATCCATGGCAGGGGATACGCATCTTTAATTGTGATGTTGTTTAGCTTGCAAAAATTGATACACAGCTGATACTTCTCACCTTGGCAAATAAACACAGTGGGAGCAGCATAAGGGCTGTTACTTCCTTGTATTATTCCGCTTTCAATTAAGTCACTTAAGATCTTCTCGTATTCAGGTTTTAAATTTTCTGGTACACGGCACACTGGCAGCCGGATTGTTGATGGCGTGCTCCTCACCTAATGCCTGACCAACACTAATGGTGCCATAGTTAAAGACATCGTGCTTACTATAAAGCAAGGATACTAGAGATTTTCTTTCCTTTTGGTTTAAATGCGGATGAGAACTTTCAGTGACTGTTGGTACTTTNTTGTGACTTTGTGCACGTTTTACAGGAGGCAGTGCTCCAACTAATTTAAATCTTGAGACGTAGTTGGATTATCATTATCAGGCTCTAAATCAACTAAATTGTCGACACATAAATTTTCAGTAGGTGGTTCTGCTACAATAAAGCCTTTGCCATCAGCAAAAAGCTGTATCTTGGCTTTACACTGGGATTTTAGATGTCCCTTCTCTCCACATGTATAACATCTGACTGATGACAAATCAAACACCTTCTTGACAGAGACAGGCTTCCTGATCTCAAAAGTTTTAGTTCCAGATGTACCGGAAAATTTAGTGATATCGCTATTAATGCGTTGCGAATTCTGAAGCATGTAGACCACACTAATGGCTTTGCAGATAATCTCATGGAGGCTATCCTCAGGATCACATCGAACTTCCAGCCGGTTTCTTATCGATGATGGAATACCTCTGCATATGTAAGAGAATAAATCGTGCTTAGAGTATTCTTTAGAAAGACTGCTCAGCTGGAACAGTCGTTCAACCTGGGTGATGTAGTTGCAGATATCATCACTGAATTTAAAAGACATATCACACATTTCAGTGACTGTTGGTACTTTCACCAGACTTGCAGGAGCTTCCAGATCGTGTACGGCAGTACATATTGGTAAACAAGTAACTGGGATGTTTTCGACTCTCACCAGCACTCCTACTAATTGTAATTGGGAAGCCCCAATCTTAACAAAGGAAGTCAACCCATTGAGAACAGTGACATAAGTCTTTCCTCTTATTACTTTGCACAAATCTGGAGAAAAAGAGATGCCACATATATACTTGCCTCTATGCCCTGAGATCATAATGTCCCCATTAATGCTGGCATCCGACGACACAGCGACGCGAGTCCAATGCTTGGGTTCGAGAAGTATAGGTTCGTCCAGGTCAAAAATAACTTCCTTCTCAGGGATCGTAGCTAGTTGCATTGCTTCCTGATCTTTAATTGAAATCGTATTATTCTTGAAGTCAATGACGCAAGAATTGTGTTCTAAAAAATCATTTCCTAATATT
Source organism: Hofstenia miamia (assembly GCA_900660155.1). Classification (NCBI taxonomy): domain Eukaryota; kingdom Metazoa; phylum Xenacoelomorpha; order Acoela; family Hofsteniidae; genus Hofstenia; species Hofstenia miamia. The sequence goes on along the minus strand of CABFPE010001203.1, from coordinate 20,249 downwards.
AGATCATATGGGAGACGATGATTAGATGTGTCTGCTACCAAAAGATCTACTTTGAAAGACTCTGCATGGATCTTAAGTGAGGCATCCTTTAACTGCCCCTTCAGTGAGAGAGGGTTCCCAGAGGCATCAATCAGCTTCGCAGTGGAGGAAGACAATGAATCTCAATTTAAGCACAATTCTTTACAGCACCCGTCACTTATTATGGAGGCAGCGGCTCCAGTATCCACTGTGGCATTAAAAATATTGCCATTCATCTCAACCGGGATTAAGTTCTTCCTAATTAATTGAGTTATAACTAGTACATTGTGACTTTGTGCGCGTTTTACAGGAGGCGGCGCTCCAACTAATTTAAATCTTGAGAAGTCGTTGGGTGATCAGGTTCTAGATCAACTAGATTGTCGACACATAAACTTTCAGTAGGCGGTTCTTCGACAATAAATCCTTCACCGTCAGCAACAAGCTGTACCTTGGCTTTACACTGGGATTTTAAATGTCCCTTCTCTCCGCATGTGTAACATCTGACTGATGATAAATCGAACACCTTCTTGACAGGGGCAGGCTTCCTGAACTCAAATTTTTTTCGTTCCAGACGTACCGGAGAAGTTAGTGATATCGTTATTGATGCGTTGCGAATTCTGAAGCATGTAAACCATGCTAATGGCTTTGCAGATAATCTCATGGAGGCCATCCTCAGGATCACATCAAACTTCCAGCCA
>CABFPE010001203.1:0-18423 GCA_900660155.1 Hofstenia miamia | reverse complement strand
CCAGATATTTGTGCTAGCCCACGGCATGGTATCATCACAGTATTAGGTTTTATCAGTGCATGTACATGTTGAATTACAAAAGAGAGATTTATTATTTCCTTATACATAACCGTATACATAACTTAATGAGTCCACAATTCGGACTGGGTAATCAACAGACCCCCAGAAGCAACGTGTCGCCCCATGCTAATGAAAGCACTCCCGAATTGTCGCTGATCTTAAGCAGTAAGTTTCATAAAGATAATAAATAAAATAAAAGGTACAACGGTAAAGACAGCAGTTGAGAGTAGATCAAATCTATTGAACTATCACTACAGTTTCCTCAGGTTTTATACAAATGTTTAACGATTACCTGCCTTTGTTTACAATAATCAGATGTCAACGTAGTTTAACAGGATCAAATTCTTTCCCCTCGCAAAATTAAATTTGAGCAAAAATAGCACCATCGAGGGGACGTCAAATTAGCAATAGCAACCTGAGATCGAAAATAAATACTGACGTCAGAGTGACGTAGAAATACAAAATAAATTTTAAAGAATAAAATCAACAAAAGTCCCTGAGCGACTCTACACTTACATTAAAGCAGAATAGAATTAAAAACAAAGCCAAAAAAGCCAAAAAAACTTATTCTTGAGGCACAAAAACTACTAAGCATAAAAAATAATTTCTATTTGCATTCACTAATTTTACACAGTAAATTAGACTAACTGTATTATATATATATATATTATGAAATTGCATATATTTTTTGGAATTCATATGTAAAAGGGAATTGTTTTGTAAATTTTAACTATATTGACATATGTTAGCCCTATTAATGACAATCATAATAAGTGAAGTATTACATGATTTTTCACTTATTTCATTTAAAACACCAGAATAGGTTTGAGACAATGTATGCATTAGTAGTGGTATAATAAGTGATCCCACATCCAAAGTATGACAAATAGCATAGATGATTGATTTCCCTAAATAGAAAGTGGTTTGCCTGCATCCAAAAATGATGTAATTCCATATTGGAATAAATTTCAAAATGTTTAAATGCAATAGAGTTTACTTTCTCATTGTGTGGAATATGAAGTAGTACTAGTTTTGATTATTGGACAACTACCTAGTGGAGTAAATAATGCTGTTATAGGTTTTGAGTGAAATGCATTTAAATAATTTGAAAATCATTTTCTAATTGTGTGGAATATGATGGCTGTTATATTTGATCAAAATTTCATAGAATTGCACACACTATAAATAGCAAATTTGTTTTTGACAGATTTTTACCTGTTTAAAATAGCTGCATAACATTTCATGTTTCAAATTTCTTAGTGAAAACAGCAATGAAAAATAAATATATACAATAATTACTATTCCCTAAAAATATAGGGAGATAGTGAAAGATATAGTTGTTGAATTATAAATCTACATGCAATACAAATAAAAAAATGCAGGAGTAATTTATAGATGTAAAATTTTTTAAAAAATATCCATGCTACTTTAAAAATTGATGTGTTATACAAAATTTTGTGTCTTCCATGAATGGTTCATCATCATTTCTTAATAATCTTGCCTGAGATAAAAGTTTATAATCTTCACCAATTGCATCTGTATAACATTTTAGTAGAAAAATGCATTTTGTTTTGTCTAACAGTAATTTGATTGCTAGTCCAAATCTTGTATGAATTTGACTAGAGCTTGTAATCAGAAACCAAATACCTTTGGGTAAGTTTTCAGCAGATAGTGTCTTTACTGGAGGAGTTTGTGTGACCACATTCAAATGGTGTAGTAAATTTTCTACAGAAGCTGTTGTTGTCAAAGTTTTTAGAATAGCACAGTTCTATTGGGATGACTCTTCATTACTTTAACAGGAGAACCAGGAGGTACATCTTCATATGATTGAGTTTGCTGGTAAGTGGATCATATGAGCCATTGATTTTACTGAAAATATTTTGAGAATATTTTTATGCAGCCACCAGCAAATATTTCTTCACAAGCCATTTTAATAGAGAAATATTGTTGGGAACATGCCAATAAACTCTTTTTGAGAGAAAGACAAGTAATAAACTGATACAATATACAATACTTATAAGTAAAAACAGTGACCAATGATATTTGAGCATTCTATCTCACATCACAGCCAAAGATATTTGATCCACAAAAAACAATCAAAATTAAGAATACAAATTTATTGGGCTAAAAAGATGACTAATATATGACCATCAATTTTTGTAATACCTTTTTAAAACAAATAGATTGCAGTGGAGAAGCATTGGTAGAAAATGGGGAACTTAACTTTAACATGGAATGTTATGTGGGAAACTAAACAATAAATTGATAAATTAAACATTTCAAATATAAATTATGCCAAAGTAGTAAAATCAATGTTGAGAATGTTGAGAGGTCTGTTTGAGAAATTCATATGGAGGTTGATTCAGTATTAAAGGTTGTGAGGTAATGCTAAACATTAAATTATTAAATCAAACATTTGATTTAAAACATACTGTTGTAGACAAATAAAATATGTGATAGGCTAGTGTGTCAGATCTTTCTGGTAAAAAATATAGATGATTTAACATCATAGGAGGATCTGGGAGGAGAAAAGCTAACAATAAATTATAAAATAAAACATTTCAATTTTAACTATGCCATTGTAGTTAAAGAAATTATGTGTTTGAAGAGCAGAGCCATCTTTGTGTCATAGAAATATGGATAACATATGTTCAGCATTGGAAAAACTGGGTGGTAGGAGAGCTAAACAATATTTTATTAAATAAAACATTTTCATTTTAACTATATCATTGTAGTTAAAGAAATTATGTGTTTGAAGAGCAGAGCCATCTTTGTGTCATAGAAATATGGATGACATATGTTCAGCATTGGAAAAACTGGGTGGTAGGAGAGCTAAACAATATTTTATTAAACAAAACATTTTCATTTTAACTATACCATTGTAGTTAAAGAAATTATGTGTTTGAGGAGCAGAGCCATCTTTGTGTTATAGAAATATGGATGATATATGTTCAGCATTGGAGAATATGGGAGGGAGGAGAGCTAAACAATTATTTATTAAATAAAACATTTCAATTTGAATTATACAATTATAGTTTAATAAATTATGTGATTGGCAAGCAGAAACATCTTTTTGTTCAGAGAAATATAGATGATTGAGACATCGTTCCAAGTCATTAAACATTGCAAACTAGAAATTTTGAAAATTGTTAAAAAATTGTGATAAAATCATGTAAACAATTTTTGGGTGCAGGGAAAATGGATGAGGTAGTGCAGCAGAGCTAAAGAATAAATTATCAAACAATGATATTAACTAAAATATAGCTTCCTAGAAAATAAAATGAATAAACAATATTTACTTTCAAATATGTTGTTGTATAAAAAGGGAGGAGGAGAAGCAAACGGAATATTTAAAAACTATTTGAAAAATACTTCCATCTCCTTAAACATTGCAAATTAGACATTTTAAAAATTGTATTGGCTTCAGAATTTTGATGTGAAAGGTTGATCTAAACTTTCCTGTTAATATCTTGAAAACTTATTTTAGTCCTACCTAATTGTTGCTGCTTTAATACACATTCATTCTCAGTTTGTGGCAAATTAAGGGAGATATCTAAAATAAAGTATAAATATCAAATGAGCATAATATAAATTTACCATTGTGTCCATGTGGAAGAGTTGCCAGTGGTTAAGCAAAAATATTTTATTATCAAATGGGGTCAGAGCTGTTTTGCTTACAGTTTCCACTCCCACTTCATGGTTCCTATAACAAATGCTTGTCATTTGCCTTCCATGAACCTCTTTGTTATATAGAACATTTTGAATAGATCAAAATTTAATGTCTTTTTAACTGATCCAATAATGCCTTTAGCAGTTGTTTCCTCTAAGTACCCATGACAATCCACATATTTAACAGTGTACATTTTAGCCTTTAGACCTACCACTTCAGACAAAATACCACCACTGAATTCATCCTTGAATTTGAGATGAGTCTTTTTATTCTTGGTAATGAAGTGTGGTGAACTCTCAGGATATTTGAGAAGTCAAAGTACTTCTCTAATCTCTGAAGGTCATGATAAACATTATTGCACATAATTTTGTATGGAAGTGAATCTGTATCACTATACAATAATGTTATGCACCCCTTATGAAATGATCACTTCATGACATTATAATGGAAATCAAACATAGGGAGTCTTGACAAATTAAGCACATCCTGCCCAACCAAATTTGGTTTACTCCACAGGATGTGTTTAGAATCTCATCCAATTGTTATTTACTCCATGCCAAACCTCTAATTGCTATTTTTTGACACATTATGCCTCCAGAAAGACTATTGATATCTGTGATTAGGCCCCAACTGTGATCCTTATCAGGTTGATAACCATCTACAAGTGGATTATTGGCATTGAAATAATTATCAGAGTAAATTGAGCACATGCCACCACATATTCCTAACTCTATGAATTCCAATTGTTTACTGTTTGCTATAGATTCCAAGCTAATGTTAGTGAAATTTAACGTAGCATTCCAACTAAAGTTGGATAAAGTAAAGAAGTAGGGGTGGATCAAGTTTATATGTAGCCATGTTCTCAAGTTTAAATTCACATAAAACATCCATTAAAAGGAAATTATCTGCCATAAGATAATTGTTATGATAATCATGAAATATTTTGCATTTATAAGTATCAAAATCCTTTCCCTCTCCCAATCCAAGTATTTTTGTGAGAGTGGTATACACCCAGTTAACTGAATCTTCCATTCTTGTCAGGAAGAGTTGTCTCCTCAAATATTTAGAATGAATCAAACCAGCTGTATGGAAATTGCCCTTTGCCATTTTCAAATGCTACTGCTTTCTCATTACCTATACCAAATTTTAAAAATTCATATTTGAGCTTGAAATATTCCTTACTAGCTTTGAAAGGCTTTCATTCATAAATTGGTATGAATCCAGGAATCTCAAAAATTTTTAGAAGATCATGCTATGCTGGAAATGCATTCATTTTTTTCAAGCAAAAGCTTTTTAACAAGAGGTGCATATCATATTTGCTCCCATTGTGTGAAAGTATTAGGGTGAAGCTTACTTCTCTGTGAAGTATATTGCATTCACTATGAGCAACTCCACATATTTCACCAGTATAATGAGAATGATCTATCACTTTTCTGCATGTGTTTGTAAATGTCTTTGTACAAAAAACACAGCTTCTGGCAGTTTTAATGAGCTCTTCCCTCTCACCAAGATCTATGTTTAATTCATTGTGACTCTGATTTGCCTCATATGATGAATGAGCATTTTTTGAAGCTTTTTTTATGCCTCACTCATACAATCCTCTCCAGAATACAAATTATTTGAAAATAATTTCTGGCCCACTACCCCATGGCACTTCTTTTTGTAGTTTTCTAGGGAGCTTGTTTTAATAAATCCTGGAAGCATTTAGGACATAATATTCCACAACCTCTTCTGTTCTTAAAGAATTTAATACAAGCATTCAAATGTGAAATGCTCATATAGTGTTTCTTTCCACCATCTTCTAAAAGGAGAAGATTTCCACTCTGATCAAATGTATTCTCTGAAATTGTAGGATGGAACCAGGCTATAAGCATTTATGGTTATTCTTTTGCTCAAATATCAGGATATCATCAAAACCCACAGGGAATGTAACATTAGAAATTTTCAAGTCATTTACAAACTTTTTCAATTTTTGTGGTTTATTTTGTGACCTCACTTCAGGATGAAGTGATGCCAACACTGCAAAAAACAAAGCATATATTATCTTCTCCTGTTTGATGATTGACTAAGAAATTACTATGCTGAAATAGTCTAGTAGTTGTATATAGTCCCCTCCACATATTGGATGATATTTCCAATTTTCATACTAACATGATTTATGTTTTTCAAAATCCATCCACTGCCATTTGTTGAGTACATGGCTATATAATTGGCTAGCTCATCCACCATTTTATAAAAGATGGGTTCCAGCAGACCTGGTTGAAAAATTGCAACTGGGGATGATGTTGGATAAAGTATGGCAGTTTGTTCATTTTCATTTTCTATACATACTAGTGAAACCTCACATGATAGGTAAATTTTTTATAAAATGTGCTGACCAATATCTTCTTTTATAATTGAGGCTATTTCTGGGAAAACAAACCATAAATATCAATTGAGTTTAGGTGCTCACTCTGGTAACAAGCAAAGCTTCCCTGACAGGCTACTTCTGTGCAATGCAAAATGTTAGAGGAAGGTGCAAGTGGATGGGATTGATTATGCTCCCTTGCAACATGATTATTATATGCACTTGGAGAATGAAAATATTTTTGACAAAAAATACAGAAATTGATTCCACATTTTTTATGTATATTTTTCAGATGTCTTCTAACTGAAAGTGGTGTTGTTAAACTATATTGACAGTAACAACATGAATATGTTGGTTTAGAAGGTACACTTCTAGATGTTGACCTAAAGTGGATGTTGGAAATCAAATTCAATCTCAAACACCTACACACACACATTTTAATATTATATATATTTATTATATTTGTATATTGCTTTTTGTAATTTTGTAGTTTACAGTTTTTTGTACTAGTTTATTGTAGCAATAAATTGCTTTTGAATCTTAATAATCAAGAATATTCAACTGATAGGCTTCCATCCTTAATACATTTATTTTTCTGAAAACAACATATACAAATATAATGTAGAATCACAGGTTGGAATTATAATTACACTAGCTAACTAATTGACTCTGCAGAAGGTTGAAAGAGCGACCTCATAAGAACAGCCCTGATTTCATTAAATAGAATTATTAAATCAAATATGGGTAATTCATCAAAGTAACTAATGCTTTTTAGGTAAAATCCAAGATGACCAATTCATATGGCTTCCAGCCAAAATGCTAGCAACAAGGAGAAGTGCTTAAACTTAATGCATGGTGCTACCTTAGATGTCTCATGATTTATAATCTATCTCAATAGTAATAAACATCTCATATTGATTGTTATCTCTCAGCTCACTAAATAATAGCATGTAGTTACTCTGCATTCATGCTAACCAACAGTATAGTCCACAATTTGGACTGGATAATCTGAAAGATCTCCAGAAGCTACATGTCACCCTGTAATTTGAGGAAAGTACTCCCAAATTGTTGCCTTGCTTACACAATCATTATTATAAGAAAAAATAAATATGGTAAATATGGAGGTAAAGTAAGAGTTGAAGCTAGATAAACTCTATTAACCATTCTCAACATTGTTTCTCAATTTATACAATTCAAGTTATTACCTGTCTTTCTTTAGAATCAAAATCAATCACAAGATAGTGATGTCAGCAATTTCCCTTGCAATTAAATTTGAGCAATATAATTAACACCATTCAAAGGGACATGAAACAGCTTTCATAAAACTAAACTAGAAATAAATCATTACGTCATACTGACGTCAGTACAATTAAAATGGTAAATAATAATCATGAAAAAATCCCTGAGTGACTCTACAATAAGTCATTGAACTCTCAAACTTAGGAAGTTATCATAATGAATCATGGTGGCTTTGATTTCAATCAAAAATGGAGGTAAAATGAAATCAATTTAATTTCAAAATAATTTTTCACCTACATTACTAAATTCCTCCACTACAGGGTAACAAATCTTAAATTAAATTTTGTATAATGGTAGAAACAATAATCTGATAAGTACACTTGTAGCAATTATTAATTTCATAAGTAAAACTAAAGCCCCAAATAATGGGATAAAACTAAATAAAGCACCACTGCCAAATAGCCACAACTAAACTTATTTAAAAATGACCAAAGGCAATGACAGAAATTACATATTGCACCAGTGATACAACAATAGAAAATTTAGGAGATATTCTAGAAAGATAAATTAAATTTTTATTCTAATTACAATACTGAAGATTTTTTGAAACATTAACTCTCTTTCAAATTTTATATTTCCAAAGAATTTACTAACAAACTAAGTGAAATATTCCTTGTTTATTAGATAAAAACATGATATTTTTTATTTTGTCTTAAAATTTTAATTGCCTTTCTTTCAAAACTTAAATTTAAAAATTAAATAAGAATGAATGGAATTTGAACTTAAACATGAAATTTTGCCTAGAACATAAATTCTTTAAAGCTAAGCAAAGTACATGCCTGCTCATGTTTATGAAATTTGTATGTACTTCTCAACTGAAACAGCAGAGCTTCCAACTATTAGAAAATCGTCCGCCCCTCTAGTGGCACTGCTGCTTTAAACAATTTGGGTTTCTGAATGGCCATTACACCCAAAACCATCTTAGCAAGACGCAATTCTACTATTATGCACCAAATATAGTACAATATCATTCAGAATAACTGCAGCTGTGTCGCCTCATTAAATTTAAGTAAGGATTTAATTCCATGATCTTAAATATTTTGAACATAATCCTATTGTAGCATAATCCATTAAATAAGCTGCTGAGAACTAAGATTGAATGAAGAAAAAAGAAAGAAGAAAGAAGATGATTAAAAATAATTAAGCAACTTAGATGATGAATTATGCTAACTAAGATTTATAAATTAAATACAAAATTGTGAATCCAAGTGCTTGTCAATAAAAAAATTTGGCAAAACTTTGAGGGTGAAATCGCTTCTTGTTATTTTCAGCAAACTAGGCAGAAGTGTCTAGTTAATTCAAAAGTTCAAATCAACAGATACTATTTAGATTTAGAGTATATATAGCATTAAAAAATTGGAGCAATTTTTGAAGTATGTTCTTTGGAAATTCTTATTTTGCTCTAATATCTGGTTTAATTAATTATTACAAATGTCAAGCTAAATGGTTCATGGTGAGTAGTGGTCAGGATCCCATGATGGGAATGATTCTAGGTTTTTATCCCCTGATGATGAAATGCACTTAGGTATGACTAGGAGATTTGATTGCCCCATTTAGCTGACTATTGATTGCATTCAAGTATGTATCTGATAAATTCAGAAATGGCTAGTTAGCCAAATGTAGGTTACATATTAACTCTTTTTCTAGATCCAAATTGTTGACTATAAAGTGACTGATAATGGACCATTTGTCATATTAATTGTCTTACATGTAGGTTAGGAAGCTGCTAATTATTTACTTAGTAATTTGAATGGCAAAATTGTTAATTAATTATTAATGAAGCAGCTAGTGCCACATCAAGTTGCAAAGACTAATAACAATTATGTGTTAAATGAAAACACATCAAAACACATTACAAAAGAGTATAATTGAATTGCATCTATTATTCATTAGTAAGCACCGTCATAGTTTAAGGCACACATAATTAACTTCAATGAGATGAGTGACATGAGATACATCAGAAAACATGGATTGCTGAATCTGTACCTGTTAAATACTAATAAAGTGTGAAGCAGTCAAGGACAGTTAGAACCCTGCACACCAAGTAACATTGGACCAAAGAACTAGATTTAGATAATTGGAAATTCGGCCTGGTAGGAAATGCTATACTTATAACTATAATTTTCGATATAACACAAATTATTTTAATCATGAACTTCAGAGAAAACACCACCATACATTTTCAGCAAAGCATTGTAAATATAAGCAACAGTTGAGAATACATAGCAGAGAGTTGTATTAATACATAATTGGGGAAGGAGGAATTAGAATTCACATGGCAATTACAGCTGAAGTGAGGCAAGAGTTCACTCATCGAATTTAACCATGAACAAGTCAAAATAACTAACTCTTTCAAAGAGAAGGCTCATGTTCCCATGTAGAACCTCAAGCAGCACAAATCATCTCCTCTCCAAATAGGATCTAGTTACACATTAGTTCAGAATTTACTAATAATAAATCTAATGTTAACTCAAATAAAAGCTAAAATTTTATTAAATGATCACGCAGACTATGGCCCTATATTTAGAGATGAGTAATAACTAAAAATAATGACAAACACCAGCCTTAGCAGAACTAAAAAAAATGTACAGAAATTATGTCACTAGAGCATAACAAATTTTGAATGGCTTCTAACAATGAAATTGCTGCTGCTGCCAATGTAGCTACAATATATATACCTATATATATATATATATATATATGTATTTATATATATATATGGCTTAGCTAGTTTATATTTTTATGATAGTTAAAATACCTACAACTAAGAGTAGCATTATCAATCACAAGAATGTTTAACATATCTGTTGTATTTTATATTAGCATAAATTAATAAATAAACAAACAAACAAATTCCTATTTTTTCTCCAATTCCAAACATATTTGATTCTCTAGTATGATGTATTAAACTACTATTGGTGGTTGAATATATTTGGTACCGAAAATATTTCTAGTAAAATTACTAGATCAAAAAGCAGTACACCTCAACTTATAGCAAAATTTATGAGAGATTAAAAGAATAAATTTAATTATTTTCATGAATTGTGAAGCTGTAGATTGCTGAAATATTAACATTATTTCAAACTTTAAATTTTTTATCTGAAGCATAAATTCTATAATGCTTAACAAAGTATACGCCTGTTCATGTTAGTGAAGTTTGTATTTTGCTTGACAGAAATGGCAAAGCCTCCAACTATTAGAAAATTTTTCTACATAGAAAACACATTCTTGGTGGAGGTTAACGCCCAGAAAACCCCTCCCCTCAAAGTCGATGCTTCTGCACTAAAAAAATTGGCTTTTGCAAAGGCAACTCAAGACATAATTCTATCTATTACAACACAAATGTAGTACCAAATATCTCATAATTGCATTTTTGTAGGATTATTAGATTTAAGTAAGGATTTAATACCAAGAATTTTGATATTTTTCAAAATATTCATATAAATTACAATTTTGGTGATAACACAATTAATTTAATCATTAACTTAATAAAAAATAAAAAACAGCATGTAATAAATAAATAGTAAAGAAATCAATCTATATATTACAAAGAACAATAGGATGTATTTGGGAAAACAATTTCATAGTCATTGACGAAATGCTATTCAAAATACTATAAGTCTTTATTGTAAATAAATATTGAAATTATTAGGTCAATATATATTCGAAATTTTAAAATCATGTGCTTCATGTGCTTGAGGATTTAAGAGTTACAATCAAAACATTGAAACGTGTGTCAGCATAAAAGCAACAAATTGAGTAAAGTGGAAAAGCTGGTACCGACAATCCTTGGTTTAACTGATAGTAAATAACTATAAATAAAACATGTCATACAAAGAAAGTTTTAAAATATTCTCAGTAATATTTGTGACTTCAACTTGGACATGGAAAACCAGTTGAATCAATCTCATTTTCAATGTTTGGGTGGTGTTGTTGAATTCACACCAAATACAAGTCATGACAGTCAGCAGCTTGCACATTCTGAAAAAAAGCAATTTAAATGTAGTGACTGTGATTTTCAATGTTCACATGCTAGTAGACTGAAGCAACACCAACATAAGCACTCTGGTAAGCAATTTAAATGTGATATGTGTAGTTATGAATCTTCATGGCTTGGTAATCTGAAAAGTCATGAGCTTTCAAAGCATTTCGGTATAAACCCCTTTAAATGTGATAAATGCTATTATCAATGCTCAAATGCTAGTCATTTGAAGCGACATCAATTAAGACATTCTGGTATCAAGCAGTTTAAATGTGATGAGTGTAGTTATGAATCTTCGCGGCTTGATTCTCTGAAAAGTCATACCCTTTCAAAGCATTCTGGTATAAAGCCATTTAAATGTGATGAGTGTAGTTATGAATTTTCACGGCTTGATACTCTGAAAAGTCATAACCTTTCAAAGCATTCTAGTTCAAAGACAATTAAATGTGAAAATTGTAGTTATGAATGTTCTCTGTTTGATGAACTGTTACAACATCAGCTTGAGCACTCTGATTGGAGGACAATCAATTGCGATAAATTAGATTGAGTCTTCACATGTTAAAGATATCAATTTGATGATTAGTGCAATGTGGGAGAAAGCCTTTTGTATGACAGAAATGAGATATGGAAACCATTGATACACTATTTTTGAAAATGTATAGGAACTTTTCATATAATTTTTTACTTGTTTTAGTGTGTAGTATCTTAGAATGTATTGTGAGTTTAGATGTTTCCATGTTTACAGTTCTGCTTTAATATCAGCAAAAAATTCTAAGTTTTCTTATTTATGTATTTTTTGGTTTGTTATCACGATTTTCTTAGCAAAAATTCATGTTTTTATTTGATTGTTAGAATTTCATTTTTAAGCACTGAAAATATGAGACTGTTTTATTACTAAAATATTTAAATAGAATGTTTGTAGCTTGTAAATCTTTGATTTTATTTGACTATGAAAATTTGTAAATGTTATAATGGTTGTGATGGGTGAGGGCCATAGCTTGAAGTCAAAACTGAGCCTCTTTACCAGTTATATAAATTTGACACTGTGGTGGTAATAAGTTGCACCTTTTGTTCTATAACAATTTTGAAGTTAGAAATTTCTAAAAATATTTATATTACATAAGCCCAACATGTTTTTGTCAATGAAATTTATTTTGGTGTATTAGGAAATTTCTATTTTAGAACTGATTTTGAAAAATTTGACATAAAATGATCTAAGAGTAGGCCTCTTTTCAAATATTTAAGGTTATTGGTTAGTTATTTATAATAAAAATATTCAGAAAATTAATTTAGAGATAAAAATTGAAGGTCATATTACAAAAAAGCATTTTAAAAGTTTTAAATAGTAGTAAAGATCAATTTATCATCAAACAATGGCTACCTAGACAATCTGCTGCATACTTTAATAAGTTCAAGCAATATTTGTTCATGGCATAATCACTGAATTGGAGCAAACAACAAGATTGCAAGGCATCTAAAAATTGTGAATATATATTTAAAAAATTCAAAAATGTACATATTCATTACATGTGCAATTTTGAATCACAAAATTGAAATTTTCCATATTTGCATTTCATAATACAATCCTGTGATAATCTATATGAAAAAACATGCCAACATTGAATAAACTGACATCTGCAATGTTGGGCAAACCTTTGCTACTAAAACCAGCTTTTAAGTTAAATAGGTATTAATTAAGAAAAACCATAAGCCTAATTAGAATTAGAATTTTTATAAATCTAAGAACAAAATGCTTAGATAAATGGGAACTAAAAATTTTTATGCATTAAGCAGCAGTTGTTTTGGAAATGCTTTTTTAAATGATTCTGTCCTTATCTTAGGTAGATAACAGACAGATTTTTTGGCCCTTGCACGTCCGCTGTTTGGCTCTCTTTGGAGTGGCAACAAGTCTAAAAGAAGATGATCGACATTAGAGTTCATTTGCCTGAGGAATCTTTGGTCAGATTCTGCAACTATCTCCTCCAGAGAGCCAATTTTTCTAATATCCATTCTTTCAGCTCATTTGAAAAATCTTACCATGCCTTTGCTTTCATCATTGTTGAAATTCCCATACACAGATATGCAATATCTTACTTTACTCATTATCAACGAATCAAAAAGCAATTTAAGACCATCAACACCAAGTTTTGAGTGCTTGAATTGGTTAATCAGGCATAGGCACTTCAAACATGCACTAATCAGCATGATAATATGATTTTGAGGATGAAGGTTGTTCTGTAAAGTAACACAAAGTATAGTTGAGGTACAAACTTGCTCAATGCTAGAGATTAGAGCAGGAGGGTCTTTAATAGAAGAGAAACTGCAAACCATCTGTTGTCTTCAAGATATTGAGAAGCAACTTTTTATCTGTACACCATTTCTGAATATTGGAAATTTCTATTTGAGAAAGGTCATTTTTATTTTTGAAGACAGGCATGGTTAATGGTACATCATCTGCATATTTAAAAATATTGTTGCAAGGATAAATGGTCTGTAAGTCATCAACAAAAAGGGAAGACAAGATGGGGCCTAACAGTGTCCCTTGAGGTATGCCACAATTAACTTCTGCATAAGGGGTGCAATCACTGCTGGTAATAACACAGAGTTGTCTTTTATTAGAAAAGTCAATGAGCCAGTTATAGACAAAATGAGGGAGATCAAGCCTGTGAATCTTTTTGAAAAGGAGATGGTGATTAACTAAGTCAAAAGCCTTAGGAAAGTCAATATGGAAGGTTTGCACAAACTGACAATCAGTTTTGTCTAAATTTTTCATAATTTCATACTGCATTCTGAGCAAGGCAATTTCAGTAGAGCTGTTCTTTCTGAAAGCAAATTGATTCTGATTTATTTTTCTTTCAAATGAAATGCCAAGAAAACGTCTTACAATCAATCTCTCAAAAATGCAAGCAATCACTGGGGTGATGGAGATTGGGCGAAAATCAAAAACTTTCTTCAGGTCTTGAACTTTTGGCAGTGGTTTAACTTCGGCATATTTGAGAAACAGAGGCACCTCTCCTTTCTTCAAGGACCCATTCAAAATATCAGTAATGATAGGACAAATTCTCAAACAAATTCTTTGAGCAGCCAGTATGCGAGACCATCAGGACCTGTAGATGTCTTTTTTTAATGTACTCAAGGCTTTATAAATCTCCAGTACACTAAAAGAATCAAAATCATGAGAAAGGGGCTTGAGTCCAGGTTTCACATAATTGTCATCTGTATTCATTCTTACAAAATGTTGATGAAGGTTCTTCTCTGAAAATAAAATCTTTTTCTTGTGATTGGAATGACGAAAAATTTTAATTTTATTCCACCATAATTTGGATCCCTTGCAATTCTCGTTCAGCATTTCAGCCCTTCACTTTTCAATCATCAGCCTCTATATCACTTGACAACATTGATGCCTCGTGAAGACGTCTTCTTTTGAGATAATAGGACTGCTTCTTCAACATCAAGTCGATGATGTCCTGCTCTTGCAATTCAGGATTTGGAGGATGATAAAAGTTTACTATGATGTATTCAAAGCGCTTGGTATTGCACAGAAATAGTTGATATTCCATTTTTGAAACAACAGTTGACTCTTCCTGCAATGTAACTTTCAAGCCCTTTTTTAAAAATGTCATGATTCCACCACCATTCTTAAAGAATTGATCACGTCGAAAAACTGAATAGCCATTTCTGGTGAAGAGATCAGTGTCATGTGAGTCATTGAACCAAGTTTCATTCAAAATGATGACCAAAGGATCATACGTGTATACTTCTGTTCTCAAACAGTCCATGTCATTGGGCTTAGCAATCAATCTACAATTCAAAATGAAAAATGATAGAATATTTACGTCATCTAGTCAGAACTTTATTTCATCATTGTTATGAAACAGTTTGAGACCTCTCACTTTTAGTTCCTTGATGTCCATTCAGTTTTTAATCATATTCCTGCTTTTCATTAGTAAACGATTTTGAATTGCTTGCTCATCAAGCGTGAATGACTTTGAAATAAAGACAGTTTTTTCGTAATTTCTGAGCATGTAACCTTCCAAGCATTGTCAAATTTCACAATCATACTTCTAGGCCGAGACTTCCCTTTTGTCATACTTCTCTATTCGGAAAATATCTTTGATTGCCACATCTTCTCCTAAGTAAGAGCAAATTGCAGTCACCTCATTCATTTCTGCATCCAGTCAACCAGCCACTTTCAACTCTATTTCAGCAAATCCATCGATCTTGATTTCCATTTCTTTCCCAAATGAAATCTTATTTATGCTTAGAATCTCCTTGCTAGCAGTAGTCACAATTTTTGTTGTTGGAACAGCTTTTCGAAGGAATTCAAATTTTAATGATACATCGTCCATTTGAGAAGCAACTTTGCTTATTGAGTTATTAATTGTTTCATTTAAAGAGGAAATATCAGTAAGTAAGGCATCCCTATTGCCATTCACAACACAATCATTGCAAAAGAGAATACAATTGTCTCTGTACATCTTTAACTGATCTAATAAAGCTTCTGGGAACCCAGTGCAGTCAAATGTCCAATGCATTTTTCTTTTACAGGAAATACAAGTAAAAATGGATTGTTTAACATGAATATTGCCATTGCATGTAGTACATACTCTATGAGTATCAGTAGAACAACCAAGTGCTTTGTTTGCAAACATTGCATGCACTTTATTACATGTTAAGATAAAATTTTTCAAACCATTCGCTTTCCCACCAATTATAATGCATACATTGTCACAAAATATAATGTATATGCTGGTATTTTAAATGAAGTAAGAGAAAAATCATGTAATAAATAATACTTACCTTATTATGATTATCATTAATAGGGCTGTCATATGTCAAAATAGTTAAAATTTACAAAACAATTCCTTTTGCATATGAATTCCAAAAAATATATGCAATTGGATATATATATATATATACATAGAACACAGTAAATTTTTCAACTCACATGATCTTTTTTTATGAAAGTTAATCTAATTTACTGTGTAAAATTAGTGAATACAAATAGAAATTTTTTTTATGCTTAGTAGCTTTTGTGCCTCACAAATAAATTTTTTTGGCATTTTTGACTTTGTATTCTGCTTTAATGTAAATAATCAAAAATAGTTGTTACATAAGCTAATCCCATTAGTGAGATATTTATAGAAATTATCAAACTTTGATCTTCTTCAATTGACAATTAGTAAATTTGAATTTATTTGCATTATGTGTAATTAAAACTTTCCAACAAAAGCTTGAAAGTCTATTCTTAATTCAAGTTCACAACAAAAATATTCGTGTACAAAGTTTTTTTGGGGCTATATTTGGTTTAAATACACTAATTTGCAAAATTTTAACTATATAAAGTACTAATTATATCCCCTTATAATGCATTTCAATGAGTTTTCCTTTTGGACAGTTGTAATTCTTACTATATTCTTCATAGCTATTGTTGAAGTTAGTGACGTCTTCTACTTTAGATATTGGAAGAAGATAAAACACATTTTGAACTTCATTACAATTTGATTAGGAGCTTATTGGACTTGGCGATTTCAAAGTAGTAGTTGCAAAAATTTGATATAGCTTTTGGTGGGTTTTGGCCAACTCCCTCCACACTTTATGTGAATGTGCATCACTCTAATGTTAATTAATACAAATTGAAAATAAAATTATAACATACTGATGCATGACTAGATGGTATTGTTGACTTAGAAACAGATTGTGCAGGGGTAGCTGAAGGAACAATGAAAGTGGCCAATGACGATATCTCCACTATGAGAAGACAGCTATTGTGTTCTAAACAATATTCAATATTATAAGTTTAAATGAAGATGAACACTTGACTTAAGTCATGATGGTGAATGTCACGACTGGTTTGTTGATGAGGTGGAAATAGAACCGGCCTAATTAAACATGAATAAATAAAGAAATATAAGAGTCAAAGCAAATTTATTACTACAAACTAGTACAAAAGCTACAAACTTCAAATACATGTAGTTAGAAAATAGTAAAATAAAATATATATAATATGAATTTGTGTGTGTGTGTGTGTTGTTTTCTTGTGCTATACAAAATTTCTGAATGAGTGTAGTACAAGAATGCCTTGTGTTTTAAAGTCGTGAAATTTTTTCCCGAGTTTATTGTAGTTTTTTTATTTAAATTTCATGATTGAAGTTATTCCGTACATAAGATAAGATAAGATGAAAGCTATTATAATGTTTTTTTTTGAGAATGTTCATTTAATTTATTGTATTGTTTTAAAAATGAAATCGCAGGTTGATCAAATTTGAATTTAAATAATACTGTTAAGATTTGTTTTTGAGCAAAACTGAGTGCTTTAAGAGACCAATTGAAGGTTTTAGACAGAAGAATGCAATATTGAAAGTTTGGTGAGCAGACAACATTTATTAATTGTTTGTGATATGTATTTGAAATATTTCTAAGATAATAAAGATTTCTAATTCTAGATACCATTTTTGAATTTTGACATTAAGAATTGCTTGAAATTTAAATCATTGTTTATTTCAGCACCTAAATAGCTGATGGATACACTTTGCTTTATTAGGTACATGGTTTATATTAAGCTCAATGTTTTTGTGAGACCTTTGAATGTCTTAGGAGAGAATGTTATAAATTGTTTTTTTATTTATATTTACTTTCAGTTGATTATTTCTGAAATATTATTTTGCATTTCTTCAGTGCCATTAAAAGCGTTTATTTTAGTGTTTATAAGACAGATATCATCTGCACATTGAATAAATTTTACTGTACTTTACATTTTGGGTTATGTCATGCATGTAAATTGCAAATAGGATGGGACCTAGAACTGTGCTCTGAGGCACCCTGCAGTCAGCAATATATTTTGATATATATATATATATATATATGTGAATCAGAATAGTGGACCCCAGTTTCCCTCCAGATTGGGGCAGATAAAGCCAAGGAATAAACGTGCTTCAACATGTTACGCTATATTGTTTGAATTAATTATTATTTATATTATCATTTATTTGATATAATTTGTTTGTTTTAGTTATTTGATATAATTTGTTTGTTTTAGTTATTGGATTTGAATTTATGAGATGG
>CABFPE010001202.1:43998-54105 GCA_900660155.1 Hofstenia miamia | reverse complement strand
CCCCCCCCCACCCCCGCGTACGCCACTGAATAAACTTGAAGATTGAGTTTCTTAGTAGTTACATTTCCATCGTAGTCAATCCAAAATTATTTAATATAAATATTTTGAATACATACCGGAAGTTTTTAGGTAACTTTCCTGTGAAGTATAATTGAACTGTTCATGAACGACTGGGTTACTGAATAGTGTTACTAAAATGCATATATTTTGATCATTATGATTATTAAATTTTATTTCCTGTTATGTAAATTAACTGCGTTTTTAGATAATGAAAATATTTGCTTTATGTGTGGCTGTTTTCCTATTGGCTGTGCAACATGGAAATTCAACACCAGGTGGCTTGGGTCCAGTTTATAGTGTAGATAAGGACATTATTGGTGTACTGAGCACCATACATTTGGGGTTGCTTTGTCCTACTTATTACATTTTGCAGTATAGAATGCAGGTAGTTGCAGGAGTCAATTACTTTGTCAAAGTTGTTTGCGATGATAAGGTCTTAATTCTTAAAGTTCATGAACCGATATCTAGCGTGCCGAAGATGCCAAATAAGTTATTGGCGCATAAGAAATCAAGTTACCAAGCCATAATCGAAGCTTTTTGATTATGAATTTGTCAGATACCTATATCTGGGTGCTTAACATTTAAGTTCATTCTATGAAATTTATTAAATTTTTTTAGTATTTTTGTTGTAACTTGTGAAATTTCGTAAACTATATTATAAAGACACAATGTTTAGAATTTGTAATAAAAAACGTGCTTCATATTTGTAAGTTACTTTTGTAGAAAAATCAACGGCTAAATACATTTTGTAAGTTCCACACACGTTCGATCATGACTTGGAAGAGGTTTTAACGGATAATCCTAATTATGTAACGGTTTGCTATCTAATCCATTGAAATTAATGTTATAATTGAACGTTGTGTAATTTACAAAACAATTTATTACGAGAAATGCTAGTTATAATCATTACGGGAAATCATGAATTTTATGCTAAAAGTGAGAATATACAATGCATGACTTGTAGAAACTTTTGCATTTATAAATACCATTTTGAAATTCGTGGTTCCAATATCTTTATCGGTTAGTGATCCAATGTCTATGGGACCCCATTACTATTTAGGTTTTTTCTGTAGAAGTGTAGTAGCTGTTTGCTAATGTATTCAACGGTTTTCAAGAGTAAGTACTACTATGTGCTAGCGTAAAAATCAATGGTTGCTTGATAGTTTTTCGTGGCCTGTGGGTCATCTTGCAATTGCATGTCGTAACTTAAGAAAAAAATACATTTTATAATTGTTTACTTTTTAGGCAGCGTGATTTGTTGCTGTTTTCTATTTTAGTATTAGAGAGGATGTTGTATGCTAATCCCGAAATTGCCCTCTTTCCTTAAATACGGGCGCTTATATATTGATAAAAAACATTCTTGAAGAAAGAAATGTTAAGGTGCTTGGTCTTTTTGAAATGCACTATCCTTTACCAATGTATCAAATATCGTCAACTCCACTTTTGTGATGATTATTTTGTAAGACAGTGACCGTTTCATACTAGTGTTTTGCGGCCATGGCTTAGCCGTTAGCCAGTCAATGCATTCAATAAATGTTCTAACTTAATGTCTATAACCTGCAAAATTTCCGCAGAAATGCCTAGTGAGTTTGCCTGAGGAGCAGGTCACGAATTGTTAACTGAATTGACTCTGTATTAATCAGACTGATATACAGGGTGTACAAAATTAACCAGACGGTTCATTTTACGAGAAATTTAACTTTATTCATAAGAGTAGGAATAAAAACGAATCATTCATATAGAATATACAGTGTAGCGACTGTCTCTTATACAACTGGGTTTACAATGTCCAAAACGATTAATCATAAAAGAAGAAAGTGTTCATAGCAAATGTTCAAAATGATGCACCATGTTGTAACTCGGTTGTAAAAAGACTGGAAAAGATTTATACTATTCATATTTAAATTAATTCAAAGTTCAAACTTGACAGTGAATCCAAATGAATACCTTTCAATCAATTATTCTTTTTTCTTGTTTACACTTCTAGAATTGGATATCTTTATCACTCAAGTCAGCCTCTGATCCTGATCCTTGAGTAACAATCAATAGGAATAAAGATTTCAAAAATTTGAATGAAAAATCGGAACCCCAAATCGGTTAAAGATATAACAACGCTGTTGCAGCAAGACGAACCATCACAGTTAAATTTCCATTCATTGATGTTTTTTGTTTTCATTTTGCAAGCGTCTGGTTACTTTTGTTACACCCTGTATATATGAACGGATAAAACTGGATTGCCATGTATATGTAAACTTTAGTCCTGCTCTTAAAACTTTTCCCACGTTTGGTAAGTTTTGAGTGCTTATGCATAGATAATAATATTTTCAATTCATCAGCATACGTTCAAAACACAAATTTTATATAATTCTCTCCTGTGAAAGGCCCCGGAAGTGGCTTGAGGTGCTATTGCACCCAACTCACCCATTCTTCCTACGTGAATGAAACGTAAATTCCTTCAAAATTTATCAAATATTTCTTATCAAACCCGCCCTACATTGCTCATTGCTTCGCCACCTAGAAAGATTTCGAAGTCACATAGAAATGCAGGCATATCTCAAACAATAAAAGGTTTAGAAGACGTCTTATAACACGTCTTAATGGTTTAGAAGTCGTTCAGAAATGGCGTCTATGTCAGGTGTAGAAGACGTCTTTAAGACGTTTAGAAATGGTTTAAAAGACGTCTAGATGACATTTATAAGACGTTTAGAAGACGTTTCAGAAAATTATTTGCTGGATACTAGATGGCATTCAGCAACGTTTAGAAATTGTGTTTTATACGGCGTTTAGAAGACGTTTAGAAAACGATTTATAACATCATTTGGTGGACACTAGATGGCATTCAGCAACGTTTAGAAATGGTGTTTTATACGGCGTTTAAGAAGACGTTTAGAAGATGATTTATAACATCATTTGGTGGACACTAGATGGCATTCAGCAACGTTTATAAATGGTGTTCAATAAGAGGTTTAGAAGATGTACCTTTAGACGTCTTACAACGTGTTATACCATTATAAGAGGTGAATAAAACGTTTTATTGTTTATTGGGATTTAGCGCAATTGTTAAAAACATTTCTTATGTATTAACTCTATTTTACTGGGGGTCAATTTACCCAGTCCATGTTTTTAGATATAACTCAGCGTTTGGTTTTTTTAATAAACTATCCTTCTATTACATTTTTCTTTAAATTGTTCTGTAAATTTCGGCGAAAAATTATGCAAATAGGGTCAATTGTTACAAAGTTTTATAGATTTTAAAAAAGATGTCAATGACAAACTTTTCTCGAGTTTCAAAAATAACGATTTTGTATGTAAAGGCTATACATTAAAACCAATGCATAATTTTAAATGCAAAATTATAATTAAGTCTTTTCTATGTTTTATTTGCAATATAGGCCTTTCTCTTGATTCATATTTAGTAATATTTCTAAAATTTTGTCTTAAGAATGAGAAATTAAGAAAATTTGATACCGACCCTATTTAATATGCTCATAATTTGCATTGTAATTATAGTATAAAAAATTGCTACCGCCAAAATTTTAATGACATGTAAAATTACGTCCACACCCAAATTTGGCAGTGATAGTATGTACCGTTTTCGAGATCTTATGGGGGCCAAATCGGACTACGAATAAGCCATGGTAAAATAGGGTTAAGATAATACAAAGACTAAATAATATTACACCATTGCATGGTAGAGATATTTTACAGTAAGAAAATGCCTGTAAGAAGGGGCAAGTGACAAAAACTCATTTGAATTTAGTTTAAACAACATGTATTTTATTTGAAAATATTTGTTAATTCGGATATTGATATTCAAAACTAGTTCAATGTAGACCATATTTAATTATAGTTAACCAATTTTTTTTCAATATTGGAACCAGCTTTTCAAAAATTCCCTTTACCAAATTCTAACTTCTTTCTAGACTTGTTAAGATAAAATACCCAATCGACAATTGAAAAACATGAACTTGTTTTCTAAAAGATTGTACTAAATGGCTACTTCATTTCTTCAACCTTTAATTAACAACTGTGAAGCATAGCTGAGTAGAATCCTTCTCAAAGTTGATCACTGAAATGCCATTCTCAAATTTGTTTAAATGGTAAGTAATCAAAAATTATACATGTATGCATTAACATTGTTTATTTTAGCAATTTGCGCTACATAGTATACAATAAACAAATAGCTTGTTCCAGAACTATGGCGATGCATTCAGAATTTGTTCACATAAAATTTAGTAAATGGGAGAGACAAAAATGTTTATCAATGTTTCAATCATTAGATGAAGATGACAGTGGAACTTTAGATCCTAAAGAAATGATTCGTGCAATGAGGAAACTTGGACTTACAAGCTACACACTCCAAGATGCAGAGGAAACCATCGCAAAGTTCGATGTTAACCGTAACCATTTTTTAATTCTTGAGCTTGCTTTTATTGAAACTGAAATTGACATGTTTTCTATTTGAATTTTAATATTATTAAGCTTGCATTGCATATGCCCTATAAATCATATTTAATCATAGTTAATACCAATAGAGATTTCCGAGAACACACATTTTTGGTAATGGTCCAATACTAGTCCCGTTCCCTATTCATTTTCCGTCATCTAATTTTGGTCCCACTCTAAGAATAAATGCCTAAATTCTGCTTATTCATCAAATTGAATCCTAGATGGAAGCATTGCAAATACATTTTTTGCAAATATTACATAATAACTGATATCAAATACAACTGGGACCAGCTCCGTGCCTTGATTTGCTTTCTTAGTTAAAGTCCCACAGAATCAGTAACTGAACTAGTAGTCTCAAAGGACTCTAAATACCAATAGATTTATGTTGGTTCAAAAAGGTTTTGGTACATGTTATTAACTATTCAGATTTCTGTCATCTAATCTTGGTCCCACTCTAAGAATAAA
Organism: Hofstenia miamia; assembly: GCA_900660155.1. Taxonomy (NCBI): domain Eukaryota; kingdom Metazoa; phylum Xenacoelomorpha; order Acoela; family Hofsteniidae; genus Hofstenia; species Hofstenia miamia. The sequence goes on along the minus strand of CABFPE010001202.1, from coordinate 49,131 downwards.
TGCCTAAATTCTGCTTATTCATCAAATTGAATACTAGATGGAAGCATTGCAAATACATTTTTTTGCAAATATTACATAATAACTGATATCAAATACAACTGGGACCAGCTCCGTGCCTTGATTTGCTTTCTTAGTTAAAGTCCCACAGAATCAGTAACTGAACTAGTAGTCTCAAAGGACTCTAAATACCAATAGATTTATGTTGGTTCAAAAAGGTTTTGGTACATGTTATTAACTATTCAGATTTCTGTCATCTAATCTTGGTCCCACTCTAAGAATAAATGCCTAAATTCTGCTTATTCATCAAATTGAATACTAGATGGAAGCATTGCAAATACATTTTTTTGCAAATATTACATAATAACTGATATCAAATACAACTGGGACCAGCTCCGTGCCTTGATTTGCTTTCTTAGTTAAAGTCCCACAGAATCAGTAACTGAACTAGTAGTCTCAAAGGACTCTAAATACCAATAGATTTATGTTGGTTCAAAAAGGTTTTGGTACATGTTATTAACTATTCAGATTTCTGTCATCTAATCTTGGTCCCACTCTAAGAATAAATGCCTAAATTCTGCTTATTCATCAAATTGAATACTAGATGGAAGCATTGCAAATACATTTTTTTGCAAATATTACATAATAACTGATATCAAATACAACTGGGACCAGCTCCGTGCCTTGATTTGCTTTCTTAGTTAAAGTCCCACAGAATCAGTAACTGAACTAGTAGTCTCAAAGGACTCTAAATACCAATAGATTTATGTTGGTTCAAAAAGGTTTTGGTACATGTTATTAACTATTCAGATTTCTGTCATCTAATCTTGGTCCCACTCTAAGAATAAATGCCTAAATTCTGCTTATTCATCAAATTGAATACTAGATGGAAGCATTGCAAATACATTTTTTTGCAAATATTACATAATAACTGATATCAAATACAACTGGGACCAGCTCCGTGCCTTGATTTGCTTTCTTAGTTAAAGTCCCACAGAATCAGTAACTGAACTAGTAGTCTCAAAGGACTCTAAATACCAATAGATTTATGTTGGTTCAAAAAGGTTTTGGTACATGTTATTAACTATTCAGATTTCTGTCATCTAATCTTGGTCCCACTCTAAGAATAAATGCCTAAATTCTGCTTATTCATCAAATTGAATACTAGATGGAAGCATTGCAAATACATTTTTTTGCAAATATTACATAATAACTGATATCAAATACAACTGGGACCAGCTCCGTGCCTTGATTTGCTTTCTTAGTTAAAGTCCCACAGAATCAGTAACTGAACTAGTAGTCTCAAAGGACTCTAAATACCAATAGATTTATGTTGGTTCAAAAAGGTTTTGGTACATGTTATTAACTATTCAGATTTCTGTCATCTAATCTTGGTCCCACTCTAAGAATAAATGCCTAAATTCTGCTTATTCATCAAATTGAATACTAGATGGAAGCATTGCAAATACATTTTTTTGCAAATATTACATAATAACTGATATCAAATACAACTGGGACCAGCTCCGTGCCTTGATTTGCTTTCTTAGTTAAAGTCCCACAGAATCAGTAACTGAACTAGTAGTCTCAAAGGACTCTAAATACCAATAGATTTATGTTGGTTCAAAAAGGTTTTGGTACATGTTATTAACTATTCAGATTTCTGTCATCTAATCTTGGTCCCACTCTAAGAATAAATGCCTAAATTCTGCTTATTCATCAAATTGAATACTAGATGGAAGCATTGCAAATACATTTTTTTGCAAATATTACATAATAACTGATATCAAATACAACTGGGACCAGCTCCGTGCCTTGATTTGCTTTCTTAGTTAAAGTCCCACAGAATCAGTAACTGAACTAGTAGTCTCAAAGGACTCTAAATACCAATAGATTTATGTTGGTTCAAAAAGGTTTTGGTACATGTTATTAACTATTCAGATTTCTGTCATCTAATCTTGGTCCAATGCTAAGAATAAATACTTAAATTCTGCATTACTCATGAAGTTGAATACTAAATGGAAGTATTGCAAATATATTTTTTGGCAAATATTGCATAATAGCTGATGTCAAATACAATTAGGACCGGCTTCATGCTATAATTTGCTTTCTTAGTTAATGTCCCAGAAAACCAGTAACTGGACTATCCCCAAAGGACTCTAAATACCAATAGATTTATGTTGGTTTAACAAAGTCTTTGTACATTATCTTAATTAAATATTTCATTCATTTTGATTAAATTACTGCTTTATGAAAAAATAAATTTAGATACATCTTTATGCTCCTCTTCATATTTTTTAATATTTTATCATTGTAAGATTGATCATCTTCGAAATGGTGTGAAATTTTAAATCTATAGACAGATTAGCTTTGTATGAATCATTGTTTGATTTATAGTAGCTTCTAAGTCCTCTGTATTGAAATATAACTCAGTTAACTTTGAAGCTAAACCAGGAGCACAGCCAGGATTATGTATTGGGGGTGAGTAAAAATTTTTTGACCTCTTATTAACCATGAGATTAATTCTCGCTAAATTTGATGACATTATAATGTATTAGAAAAAACTGTTTTTTGTCAAAATTTATTCACTTTTACTGATTCTAAATAAAACAAAAAAGAATTGGTATATTTTATTGACAGTGATGAAAGTTTACTTATTAAAAAGTTAAGTCTCTGTGCTGCAGTAGAAGCAAATCTGTCTGTAACATCATCAACACATGGGGTATCAGAAAGGTGGATTTGTAGCATCATAAGGCATTCAAGGGGTTTCTCGTCCATTGAAGCTGTGATTCCAGTCAGAGTATTTTCAAATTTGGAAAAGCAACGTTTGGCTTCAGCAGTTGTGATGGGAATAGTTGCCCAATTTGCAAAATACCTGCGATTTCTGGGAGGGATGATGTATGATGCTACTTCTTTGGAACTCTTTTCCATTTCCTGCACCACAATTCAAATTCAGCTCTGATTGTATTTGGTGGATCAGTAAGAACGTCAGAATATGTAGAAATCCCCTTTTCCAGGTTATCCACTGTTCATTCTGACCTTCAGCTATGAAGTAAGGGACTTTGGCTTGGACCAAATCTTGATATCACCTACAACATTATCAAGTTTAAAAAGTTAATAATTTATACAAAAATATGACTAAGCATCGTCATCCTTGTTTCCAGCTGTTGCCCAATACACAGATTTCCTTGCTGGAATATGTGGTTTGGTAATTGTGTCTGAGGATTTGTAATGTCAGCAAACATCTTTGAGAATACATCTGTGATCCATCCATACATCTGTGCTTGCATCACTTGACTGCCATATTTTTATGATCAGTAAGGCTTCCTTAACAAACCGTACTAAACGTCTCATGCATGTAGTTGCAGTGTCATTCAATGAATCTGGTAGTACAAAGAGTCTTTAGTTGCTTCTTGGAGAAACATAAGTCATTCGCATTATCAATGCGATCTTTCAAGAACTCTGTACACTTTGCACTTGAATGAAAAAATGATGAAATCTCATGCACAGTGTCAAGTGTATTTCTAAATTCTGATATTTTAATTGTACTGACAGTACTGAGGTCAAGACTATGTATTGCAAAGTGGAAATAATAAGCTTGAAGTGCTTTCTTTTGATAGTTGATTTCAACTCCCACACGTTCACTTGACATGGGACTGGCACCATCATATCCAAAAAATTTTGCCTTGTTATAATTTTAAAAAAATTCTCAGAGAGATTGTGAGTGGCTTTAGCCACCTTTGCCACTCCCTGGCTGCACCACTGAGCAAAACATAGTTCATTCATTTTAGTTTTGCACATGTCTTTCTTGGATATTCTTTAATTATGTTTGGAGAGAATCTAAATCTTTTTTAAAAATTCGAAATTTGTGAAGAAAGATAGTCAATCTTTTCAACAACCTCAGCCACAGCAATATGCTTTAACTGAAGTTTTCAACATTGCATTAAGGCATGTTCCCCAATATCCAGATAACAAATTTTGGTCAAAACAACGTTGTTTTTTAGTTGTTTTTTATGGTTGTTTTAACGTTGAAATGGTACCCTTTTGACTGGTCTAAACAACGTTGTTCCAACAACGTCACATTAGGTTGCTTTTTGGTTGTTTTTTCTGAATAAAAGAGCACTATTTTTAGGTCATAACAACGTTATTTTATGGAGCCCATGATTGTTCTAGCATTACTTTTATATGCAATACATCAAATTTATATTGATAATCAGTTCAAACATTGCTGTTTAAACTAACACAAGCCCAACAAAGGGCAGAACAGTAATACAATAAATACATTAAATGCAACATTTGCTGAAATTTTGAATGAATGTCTTGATTTTAAATGATAACAATAAGCATAAAAATCTGCCAAATTTAACAAAAATTTAAATTTTTAAAATTAAGTATAATTTTGAAATAATACTTTTTTAAATTGTAAAGAATCTCTTCTGCTCAAATGTAACTTTTTTATCTGACAGATAATTTGAAGGTGTCCAAATATTCATGAATAAATTATTTTGAAAATTCGCTTACCAAGTATATTATAATTTTTCACAAATTTAATATTTCAAAAAAGCTTTTTGCAATTCCGTTCTTTATATAAAAATGATCTAGTAATCAAAATGATGAAGCGTGTTCTATTTGCAAGCATCTGCTTGAATCTGAAATTATCACATTTTTAGTTGCTCAAATTAGTATTATGCTATTATGATGTTAATGGTTGCTGCAACAACCAAGAGTATGAAACAACCATAAACAACGTAAAAACAACCAAAATTGTTATCTGGGTAGGCCTATTCATGCCTCATGATTTTCTAATTTGCTAATAGGCTTGGAGAAAATTTTTTGTTATTGTGCAATAATGGTTTATCTTATAAAAGGACTGCAGGCGGTTATAAGTTTAAGTACATCTATTATACAATACCAAATGTTATGCATTTGGTACACTGGCTGCGGCTAAAGATTTTGTCTTAAGGTAAAAATAGCGGCTACGTTTAAACTCTGAACTTTATAATGAACTATTTATTTCCATGATTTTATTTGTATTTTTTTTACATAATCGTTTGAACTGTGAACATGTTCTAATCGTATTAAAAAGCGCCGACTACGATAAAAAAACCACGACTAATGCACGGCTAAAGCATTAAAGCC
>CABFPE010001202.1:28759-40763 GCA_900660155.1 Hofstenia miamia | reverse complement strand
TTAACGGGAGCATCGTGTATAGCCGGTGCTTACCCGAGGTGCTCATAGGTTAGGTATAAGGATAAGGATTTTTATTCACATTAGTTTTCCTATCGTTCGTTGTTCGTACTACTGTAATTATTACATTATGCTATTACATCTAGCCCTATTAGGAAATTATGAAATCAGTTTGTGTTATCTTGTACAGGATTTATTACATATGATTACTAGTGGACTGACGTACTACCAATTCATCCTTTTTGTCACGACCGTATTGATTGTTCACATGCACTCTAGGTTAACATGTAACTATTTATATGTAGGGATATTATATGTAAGGAATCATAACAAGCTAATGCATCCCGGTTGTGAGATTCCCTTAGTAGACAAACTCGTTAATAACAAGAACAATCAATGCATTAAATTAGTAAGGTATCACACATTATCACTATCGTATTCATGCACACTATTTCACTGCACTGAGTCATCGGAATTGTGGTTGGTGTCTCTATCGATGTTTCAGTATTGGATGGAAATACTCATTGTAGCGTAATTCTTCGATTCCTCTTTTGTGTTGTGCTTTGTCGCAGGTCGGGTAGTTTACCCTGTACTTTGTACACTCTGTCTCTTGTCTTGTGTCTAAAAAGATAGTTGTTAGTCTCATGTCAATGCTAGTTGATTAGATAATAAGTTAATTAACCAACAACTAAACAATAGAACTAAAAGAAGAGAGATGGAGATTGGAATCTGTCACCTACCATACTATTTAAGGAGGAACCAATTGTCACAGCAGCTCCTAAATTAAGCTAAGATTTACTAGTATGAAGGTTGGCAAGATTCTACATTAATTATCACATTATCTTTGTAATGTGCAACTAAGTGTTAACATAGCAAATTAGTACTTGTCATCAAATTACCAAACAATCAAAAACAATTATGATTAAATAACACATTGTAAAAATATATGATCCATTTAGATTAATTTGTATTATGAAACTAAGTAAGAACAACTGTCAATAATTAGAGATTAATATTTGTTGATAATAATATTTTTGTAGAAACAAATGGAGCAAAGTTGCTTCCATTATTTTTAGCAGACCAATGATTTGAAATTCAAAATCAACATGTACTTTTTTGAAATACTATAAATAGATTGAATTCACTGTAAGCAGTTGATAAAGAAATTTATTTGGAATTCTTGTATTGTTTCTTTGACACAGTTTGAATATTTAATACAATGTCAAGCTAAATGAGTTGTGGTGAGTAGTGGTCTGGATCTATCATGAGATTGATTCTAGGGTCTTGTACCAGATCATTGTGACATAATCCATCAAACTATCATGAGTGGTCAAGATGAGAGAAAAGGATGAAGGAAACAAAGACTAAAATTATTAGTATTGATTATAATGATTTAAATGTAAACCATGATAGGATTGATTATTTCATTTGTAAAACATTTTGTGCAATTAGATTTAAAATTATACTTGACAGTATTTGACAAAATGTTAGATGGTCAAACAGCATAGTCAAATTAACGCTGACGTTGCGTAATTGTAGCAGAAATATTAAACGAGGGAAAAACTGTAAACAAGAACGATTAACAGGTACTAGTCGAGTATTTAGTTGTTTATTACCAAGTGCTATAAATATACTTGAAGTGATGTAATTAATGATGAGCAAATCTACTTTGGATTTATTTTCTCTTGTCAGGTTATTTTATATTCTGATGGAAAGCTAAACGTTTACGAGCTAGGGTAATTGTATGGTGGTTCCCACATCCGGTTAAAGGTATGCTGGAGCAGCCTCCTAATAGCTATTCCACAGCGGGGAGGGCGACAGCTGTAGTTACCTGGTGTGCTCTTAGGTTACGATTAGGTATAGGAGTTTTTTACCATTATAGCTTTCCTAATTGTCCTTGCTTGTCTGATGTTATTATTGCAGCCAGTAGGCTTTACATGTCAACTCTCTCATTGATGAACTTAAGTTATTTATTACATTCATTATGCTCCATGGTGATTGATGATTCAGCATTGGTTATATTTAGGCGGTTATTTAGATTGTATCTTTATATTCTATTACATATAGTTTATTTGATAGTCACAACAAGTTGCTCATTGTTTTGTAAGGTAGACTCTTGGCCGACTTCTAGTCATCAGTTTCTGCAGGCGGCATTGATTGTTTACATGTATCGAGGGCTATTAATTATTTCTATATATGTAGGGTTATTACATGTAGGGCCTCATAACAAGCTATTCCAGCAGCATGGTTGCAGCACTTCGTTTATTGCATCAATTCATAATAACAAAAACAATCAATGCACTAAATTCTTAAGTAGTTGCAAATCCCATCACACTGAGTTCACTATTCACATAACCATTCCTTTGCTGTTCTCTATTTCACCGAAGCGGTTCCATTGGTAAGATGCAGCTGGCGGATGTGTTCCTGGATATGCATGTCTACATTCGAGTGTTGATCCTGTCTTCCATTATCTCTGCTTTATCTAAATAGGTTGGAGTGAATTAAGTAGCTACGAGGCTCTTGTATATTAAAGTAGTTTAATAAACTGCACACTTATTATAAAGGAGAGAAATCAGAAAAGTGTCAACTCCGCTTAATGTGTAATCTAAGAAAAGTAATAGTTTTCTCTAAATAACGCACTCACAGTGGAGTGGCATGATTCTACAATTGCAGAACAATATAAAGCACAAATAGTGATCACGGCAATCACAAAGATGGAAATACCACAAATCTGTAGAAATAGTGGACAAGAGCTTAACATGGCATATGCGCTGAATAAGAAGGAAAATTTCAAAACATACATATTTGATGAAATAAATCACCTAGAAATTAAATATTGAACAATAATATGGATAATGGTGATATATCTAACACAAGATGAAAACATAAAGCTACCACTGTTGCCAGATAAACAAGAAAAACAGGTGCAGACAGCACAGAAGAACATCCTGAGAATCATGGCAGAGAAATATCTAATGTGCAATGCAACAATGGTCATGATGGCCAATGAAACTGGGATCTGCCTGAATGAACTGTCTTTATTTGATGACGTGACACAGAAATACATATAGGGTTCAACTGTAGCATCATCCAAATTAACTAAGCTGCTAACATTGATTTGGAAGGAGAATAAGCTTGAAAACAATTATGATCAAAAAACATTGCAAAAATATATGATCAATTTAGATTAATTTGTGTTATGCAACCAAGTAAGAACAAGTTTCAATTATGAGAGATTAGTATTTGTTGATAATAATAATTTTGTCAAAACCAAGAGGCAAAGTCACTTCCATTATTTTTAGCCACCATTTTTGCAGACAAACAGTTTAAATTTGAAATCAACAGGCACTTTTCTGATAATACTATAAATAGATTAAATTCACTGTAAGCAATTGATAAAGAAATTCATTTGGAATTCTTATATTATTTTTTGATATGATTTGATCATTTAATAGAATGTCAAGCTAAACAAGTTGTGTTTAGTAGTGGTCTAGATCCATCAGGAGATCAATTCTAGGGTCTTTGTGCCAGATCATGAATGTGCACTTATGTTAGGTATAGGGGTTTTTCTCTCATTTAGTTGACTATAGATCATTTAGTACATCTATTAAAAATAATAGATTTGAAATACAGTTGTATGAACAACACATAGGAATTATATCTATACTATTTTAGATCCAAATTATTGACTATATTGTGGCCAAGCATGTACTAATTAGCAAATGTAGGTTAGGAAGCTGCCAATTATTAGATTAGTTATTAAAGCCAAAATATTTTGGTAATGGCTACATGTAATATTTACAAGGCAGACAGAAACAAGTCAGGTTGCATATTCATGAAACACTTTTACAAAATAGAGACTAAGTCAAATGGTGTCTTGTCTTGAGTATACAACAAGCTACTCACAAATATATAACAGATGTTATAGAGTAACAAAGGGTGAACAGTAATAATGCCTGGTAGAGGATGTTACAATAGTTCTTCATTGGTTCCTAAAAGATAACTAATTTCCTCAGACAGATTCCTATTTTTAATTAAATATAACAGATTCAAAATACAGTTGCAAAGCCAAAACCCAGGAATTATATCTATATTATTTTAGATCCAAATAATTGACTATAATGTGACTGATAATGTGACCAAGCATGTATTTATTAATAAATGTAAGTTAGGAAGCTGCTAATTATTAAACTAGTTATTAGAGCCAATATATTTCAGTAATAGCTTCATGTAATATTAATCAAGCAGCTAGTAACAAGTCTGGTTGCATAAACATGAAACAGTTTTACAAAAGAGAGACTAAGTCGAGTTGTGTCTTGTCTTGATTTATGCACTGAGCTAGAATAGGGTACAAGTAAGTTATTTGCTGAGCTTGGAGGTGAAACATAACCATGTGGATCCTGGATGAACATGTGAAACTGGATGTGGAGATCAGCTTCAGGAAGATGCCCACTATTGAGCACTGGAAAGATAGCTGAATGGCTTCATCACCTAAATAGTGAATAGTTAGATCTCATTAAATTACGTTAACAGAAATACACAAAAGCTAAAGCAGTATCAAATTAGTAAATCCCTACCTTCAAATATACAACCAATGTTATATAGTAACAAAGGACAAACAGTAATAATGCCTGGTGGAGGATGTTACATGACATCTGACACTAAACTATGACAAGTGGAGGAACAACCATGGATAACTGCCAAACAACTAATCAAATGCAAACTAGCAAATACAGCCAAAACTGTAGAAGCAATAAGAAATAAAAATATTGGAGAAATCATTACTGCAGAGACAAATCAATTCACTAAGGACAATCCTAGATGCTCATTCTTAAAAATAATAAAAAAGGCAGAAGAGATGATAAAACAAAAAAGAATAGAGATAATGGAAACAATAAAAGCAAAGTTCACAAAATCATGTGGAGAGAGAGCTGTCATAAAATTAACAAAAGCTGAGGAGGGCATGTAGCATAATATTCCTAAAACAGAAATTTAGCTGCTAAATGGAGAAATAAAGGAATGAAAAGATATTTGATATTTACAATTAATGCTATTAATGGCATCATCAAATATAAATCTAAAATAAGCTGCAAATGTTGAGCAGAATGGAAATAAGATCAAAGAAATGATGATTAGAAATATTGTATTTAGATCAATCAGATTAATTTAGATTTATTTGTATTATGCAACCAAGAAATAACATGTTTAAAAAAGGAGAGATTAGTATCAGTTGATAAAATACTTTTGACAAAACAAGGGGGCAAAGTTGCTTCCATTATTTTTAGCCGCCATCTTAGCAGACGAAAAGTTTAAATTTGAATTGACAGGTACTTTTCTAGATTTAGCAATTGATAAAGAATTTTATTCAGAATGCTTATTTTGTTCTACTTTAATGGTTTGAATATTTAATACAATGTCAAGCCAATTGAGTGTTGTTAAGTAGTGGTCTGGATCCATCACAGAGAATGATTCAAGGGTCCCTGTGCCAGACTGCAAAAGTGCACATAGGTTAGGTGTAGGGGTTTTCTTTTGATTAGTTAACTAGCAATAACTTACTACATGTACTAAAATAATTAACTGTAATAAAACAGTTGGATGACACAAACTTAGGAAATATATTAATATTATTTTAGATTGAAATTAATGACCAATAAATGACCAATAAAGTGACTGTACATGTATTAGATTATAAATGTAAGATAGGAAGTTGCTTGAAATTAATATATTTAGAAATGCCAATATATTTCAGTAATGGCTATGTGTAATACTGAACAGCTAGTAAAAAGAAGAGATAAACCACTTTTACAAAATAGAGTTTAAGTTGAATTGTGTCATGTCTTGAGTATGCACTAAGCTAGAATAGGGTGCACATAAACTGTATTGATGAGCTGAGGTGTGGCACTCAACAAAATGGAGCATCAAAGAAAGTGGTGAAACTGGATGTGGAGATCAGCTTCAGGCAGATGCCCACTATTGATCATTGGATAGATTACCACATGGCTTCATCACCTAAATAGTGAATGGTTAATTCTAGTTTACTTTACATTAAGAGAAACAACAGCCAAGTGATATGCAATAAGTAAATCCCTACCTGCAGAAATACGACTAGTGTTATGCAGTAACAAGAGATAAACAGTGATGATGAATGGTAGAGGATGTTACATGGTGACCATGACATCCAAGAACAGCAACTCTTAAAAAGAAACATTCAGTGGAACTGCCTGCATTCAATGACAAGAGCTACAAGTGCAAGTGAAAACAAGCAATAAACCATTACAAGGAAAAGCAACTAGTCAAGAGAGAGAGTTACCCAAAACCAAACAGAAGCACTTTAACAGGATCCTGGAATCACGATAAAGAAAATGGAAGACCACTACAAACCAAAGAGAAAAATGGCAAAAGGTAAAAAAGGCAGCACAAAGACAACTGCAAACAAGGCAGTGACTGCTAGAACAATATGATCATCAGCATACTTTGGCAAAAACTCAGCCACAGACACAGAATTGCAATCCCTCAATTCACCCCCAGAAACAACCCCCCAGATATGAACCCACCATACATAATTGACATTGTAGCATCATCCTAAAATGAATAGCTGCAAAAAGGAATAACGTTGAATGATTACAGTAATTAAAATAATTGTAAAATTTAGTTTAGTGATTATATTCATTTTTGTAAGATGCAACTAAGCTACAATATTGTGCAAATTAAGAAATCAATGTTAGCTGATTAAGAAAAATTTGACAAAGTAAAACGAGCAAAATAACACTTACGAATGAACAGCCATATTGGCAGACGAATTATTTGAAATTCAAATCAGCAGGTACTTTTAAGATTTTAAATAAATAGCTTTGAATTTGATTAGAAGATTGATGAATAATAAATTCTTCGGAGTTTATTTTATTTACATTTCTTCATTATCTGGTTTGATTATTTAGTAAAATGTGCAGCTAAGCAAGTTGTGTCAAGTAGTGGCTGGATTCCATCACGGGATCGATTCGGAGGGTCCTTGTGCCAGTCACAAAACCGCACTTATGTTACGGTTAGGAGTTTTTTGATTCTTGCTTAGTCTGACTATCGATCTATACATGTATGAAATAATAAAAGCCTGAAACGACTGGATAGTCGAACCCTAAGCATATATATCTATTCTTAATAGTAGGAGACTCGACTATAATCGACCAAATAAATGACTCTACATGTATCATTATTAAATGTAAGGATAGGGAACTGCAGTATTATTAATTAAATCACAAAGCCAATAATTTTACGGTAATGGCTACCTTAATATTATTTACATGCAGTTAGTGTCAATGCCCGGTTGCTTTATTTAATCAAATCAACAAACACTTTACAACATTGAGTTTAAGTCAGTTACAACTTAACGTGAGTGCACACACTGAGCTAAAGTAAGGTTCACATAATTAGTTCCAATTGAGCTGAGACAGTGGATGCAGTCATCGTTCATGAAGAAGAGGAACTGTGCTGTGGTGATCAGCTTCGGGCAGTAGCCCAGAGAAGAATTGAAGAGGAAACGTCACATGGCTCCATCACCTAAACAGTGATAATTATTATTCGAATAACTTAGTAACTCCTCACCCGCAATTTACTGAGTGAGAATCATCAACAATGATACATGATGCAAATAGGCCAGGTGGAGGATGTTACAACATGCTAAGGAAGAGCCAGGAAAATGAAGCACTCCTAAAACATGAAATAGAACAGATAACCAAGAAAGTCAAAGAAATTGAATGACAAAATTAAACAATACTGAGTGAAATCAGATTAAACATGGAGATTTGGCTAGATGAACAAAGCCAACTATTCCAAAATGAGATCAAAACCCTCACCCACCAATTAAGACTAATACAGCTTACAGAAGAAGAAAACTAGAGCAGCATGTAAACCCATGAAATAGAATTCCATTCCAGAAAAGAAAGCAAGCTGCAGGCACCACATATACTGGCCTGCAATGAGGTGACATACAAGGAATCAGATGAGGACTCAGACTTGGAGAAACAAAAATTCATTAACAAAATCACAAAGCAGTGACTACACAACTGCAAGAGGAAGATACCATAAAAAACCACGGGAAACCCAAATATGAAGATTCAATTCTACCACAACTGACAACCAGCAACACAATACCTTGTGAGGCAACCCTACCCAAGATTAATGGAAGGGTAGATGGTTATAATCCAACATTCACCAAATGGTTACAAATGTTTAAATTAACAATGGTGGAGCGCAAAGTGAGCCAACAAGCAGCAGCAGCAGCAGCAGCAAGACTCCCATTATATTTAACAGGGGCAGCCTCCCAACACTATCTACTCCTAGATGCAGAGACAAAAGAAATTACCAATTGCTAATCAGAGATTTCATAAATTATTATGAAAATGAAAGTTACAAAAATCAATATCAAAGCATTCTAAGCATGATGAAAATGAGAAAAACTGATGACATTTGAAATTACATGCAACAAGTTGAAAGACTACTAATGCTTAGTTCAAGAGAAAACAGATATTCTAAATATGATTTGTTCTTTCACATTTGTAAGGGGATGCCAGAAAGCATCAGAACACAGTTTGAGATTAAATGCAGTGTTGACAAAAAATTGAAAAGAATGATTAGAAAGGCAGTCTATATACAACTATAACAGCTGACATAATGCTGTACAACAACAAAGGCATTAACACCAAACAAGTATCAATGCTGTCTAGTGTCTGCACAATAAAACATGGAAAGGGAAGAATACCAATTCTCAATGCTACTAACCAGAATGTTAACCTAAAAAGATCTCAAATAAGAATGTATGGGAAATATATCAAAACCAACATCAACCATTTGCATGGTTGATTCAAGGACTTGCAAAGGAAAGCAGATAGTACTCCACATGGTTGACTCAAGGGTGAGTGGACAAACACCATCAAAGTTGCTAGTACTCCCAAAAGCTGATTCAAGGGCATTGGGACAAAAGTGGAAGAAGACACATACAGAACACCTGAATGGGAGATCATGCAATTAAGGACACTGCTAGAAAAACACAAACACATATTCAACTATGGAGAGATAAGCATAGGGCAGGCAGTAGGCAAAAAGCAAAAGATAGTTACAACAGACAAACTGATCAAATTACCAGTCAGAAAGGTGCCTGAGCAGCTGAAAGAAGAATACAATCACATACTGGAAGAATGCACCAACCATGTTCGTAAAACAAGGAAACAAGCATCACTTATGCATTGATTTTCACAATGAAGTAATGAAAAAGGACTCATATTCCTAACTGCAAATAGAAGACATGCTCTACAAAGCCAGTAAACTTTACAACATTGGATTTATGCAAGGCCTACTGGCAAGTAAAGATGGAAGAGGATGGCATTGATAAGACAGCATTTATAACTCCATATGGGCTATATGAATGGATATATATGGCATTCAGACTCTGCAACGCACCAGCAACTTTTCAGAGGTACATAACAAAGGTACTAAAGAACAAAACACACAGAATTGAAGAGGGGGTTGACGCCTATATAGATGACATCATAGTCACAAGCAACACAGTGCAAGAACATCTGGACAAATTGGAAAGAATGTTAACAATCCTAGAAAATGTGGGACTTCATATTAATGGAAATAAATGCAACATTCTCAAAGAGAAGATAGTGTTCCTTGGAAGAACAATAGAAAAAGGCAGAATATGCATGAAAGACAATGCTAGAGAAATGATCTGGAAGGTAGAGAAACCAAACAATAAAAAAGATATACAGAGAATCATGGGATTCTTCAATATTATGGAACTTTCATTCCAAATATAGCCAGCAAGACGGCAAAGATGATCAGGTTAATGAGAATATCAGTGCCATTTATATGGACTTGGCAGGAGCAGGAGGAATTAGACAAAATTAAAGAAGAACTGGCGAAATTACCCTCCCTCAACACACCAGACTACAATGAGCAATTTATACATGATTGCAACGTGAGCAAAGTGTTAATCAGAGCAATGTTGGGACAAATTAAGAACAGAAAAGAGGTGCCCATTCAGTTTTTCAGTCGCAAACTGAGAGCAAGCGAGGAGAACTATGGCTCTACTAAGGTAGAAATGCTCACACTGATTGAAAGCACTAAGAAATTCCGACACTTCCTTATCAGTAGAGAGTTCAGAGTACAAATGGACAACAGTGCATTTGCCTGGCTAAAGAAGTTCTCCAGGGATAAGTCTGGAATAGTGTCACTGTGGATTGAATACCTAAAGTAATTCACATTTACAATTGAACACAGGAAAGGCACACTGCATAACAACACAGACTTCTGGACATCATTACCAGAGTACCAGAGAGACGCACAAAAATAGATGGCAAAAAGAAGCAATTCCAGTTCTTGCCACACACCAAGTACAAAGGACTACCAGAGATAAACATGGATAAAAAAGGCCAAGCAGTACTACCAATATTGATGAAGGAAGAGATATCTGAACAAGAAATAGTGGAAAACAAAGAGATGACATAATCCCCAGTGAAATAATAAAGAAGATCAAGTAACCCTGGACAACATTATCCAAGATTACAGCTGGATATTACAAACACTATAAATGGAAAATTAACAAAAATGGACTATTATAGGTTGAAGCTGGTAACAATCAAATTGTGATCCCTGACTACTTCAAGAGAGAATTAATACAGAAAATTCATGAGAAAGGTCATTTGGGAATCACACAAATGCAGAAAACATTTAATGCAAGATTCATAACGACAGCCATGAGGAAAGTCACTGAGGATATCATTAACAAGTGCACGACATGCCTCCTCAACAATAAGCAGCACTTCCCAATACAAAGAGCACCATTGGAGAAAATTATTGTGAACCAACCTAATGAAATAGTCCACATAGATTTAGAAATGTTATTGAAGGAAGCGGAAGTGTAGCATCATCCAAAGGAACAAGTTGTAAACCAAAAGGAATAGTGTCGAAAAAAATAGCAGTGATCAAAATATTGATTATAAGTGATTGTAAAATTTAGTTAGATATCTTATTCATTTGTATTATGCAACTAAGTAACAATATGCACATTATGAGAAAAATGGAGTAGCCAATTAGGAAATATTAGACAAATTGTAACAAGTGAAATTATGCTTACGTCAGAACAGCCATATTGGCAGAAGATTAATTCAAAATTTAAAATCAGCAGGTACTTTGAACATTTTAAATAAATAGCTTAGAATTTAAGTGAAATTTGATGAACAATAAATTCTTTGGAGTTTATTTTGATTTATTATCTTCATTTATCTGGTTTGAAATTTATTAAAATGTTCAGCTAAGCAAGTTGTGTTGAGTAGTGGCTGGAGTCCATCACAGGAGCAATTCGAAGGGTCCTTGTGCCAGTCATGAAACTGCACTTAAGATACAGATAGGGAGTTTTTCTATTCTTGCTTAGTCTGACTATTGATCACTACATGTACATTATAATAGATTCACGAAATGGCTGGATAGCCAACAATTAGGGTTATATCTGTATTATTAAAATTAGGAGACTTGACTATAATCGACTGAATAAATGACTTTACATGTATTACTATTAAATGTAAGGATAGGGAACTGCAGTATTGTTAATTTATTATTAACAGCTGATAGTTTTATGGTAATGGCTGGTTTGATATTAAATAGTGCAGCTAGTGTCAATGCCTGGTTGCTTTACTTATTCAGTTTAACAAACACTTTACAAAAACATGAGTTTAAGTCAGTATTGCCTTGACATGAGTACATGCACTGAGCTAATGTAAGGTACACATAATTAATGTCCATTGAGCTGAGATGGTGCAACGAACTTGGTCAATTGTTAATGAAGGAGAGGAACTGTTGTGTGGAGATCAGGTTTGGGCAGTAGCCCACAATTAGTCAATCAGAGAATATACTGCATGGCTCCATCACCTAAACAGTGATAGTTATTATTCAGTTAGCATAACTAGCTAGATGAAGAGGAAACATTTAGCAGTCTATCAAAATAGTAAAT
>CABFPE010001202.1:0-14692 GCA_900660155.1 Hofstenia miamia | reverse complement strand
TCATTTATTGGTCATTAATTTGGATCTAAAATAATATTAATATATATTCTAAGTTTTGGTCATCCAACCATTTTATGACAGTTAATTATTTTAGTACATGTAGTAAGTGATCACTAGTCAACTAATTGAGAGAAAACCCCTACACCTAACCTATGTGCAATTTTGCAGTCTGGAACTGTGATGTATTCAGACGACTACTAAACACCACTCAATTAGCTCAACATTGTATGAAATATTCCAACCTTTAAAGTAGAGCAAAATATGAATTCCAAATAAAATTCTTTATCAATTGCTTACAATGTTAAGTTCCTATTTATAGTAAATCTAGAAAAGTACCTGTCGATTAAATTTAAACTTTTTGTCTGCCAAGATGGCGGCTAAAAATAATGGAAGCAACTTCGCCCCCTTGTTTTGTCAAAAGTATTTTTATTGACTGATACTAATCTCTCTTTTTTGACACATGTTATTTCTTGGTTGCATAATACAAATATATCTAAATTAATCTGATTGATCTAAATACAATATTTCTAATCATCATTTTTTTGATCTTATTTCCATTCTGCTTGACATTTGCAGCTTATTTTAGATTTATCTTGAATGATGCAACACGCCCTCCTCAGCTTTTGTTATTTTAAGCACAGCTCACTCTCCATGCACCAAAGTATCCGCCTTCTGGATTATCAATTCCGCCTGTTGATTGTCCCACATGGTTTTTTCGAATTCGACTTATTTTGTCATCTTCAGGACGGCCTCTTGTTTGGTTGTTACTGTATTAGCATATTTTAGGAATTTCATCTCTCAAATGCCTCTGCTATTGGTGTAATCTCTTGTAGTTTGTTAATTTTCTGTGAGAATATTTTGTAGTATTTGTGGTATGGTTGTATCCCTTTAATTCCTATCATCAATGTCATCTGTGGGTCAGCCCTGCTTGTATGGGCTAAATCTTCCCTGATCTGATTGTCGGGGTAGAAGAACAGGAATACTTTTCTTAAACTCCGGGTGTTTGCTACGTCTTTATAAAAGAAGCTAATGTTGTCTCTTACTTCTTGCTTGGTTATGTTGTTGGGATTGTTCTTGTTGATCAGCATCATCATGACAATTTCAACTTTTTTTGTGACATTGTAGTAGTGATACTTCCTCTCCCAGATATCAGTCCATACAATGTCATTCACCGTGGAGAATAGCATTATTGCTTTTGGAGTTTGATCTTCTATTTCTTTCCTAAGATCTAGTAGTTGTATGTTAATGGGTCTTCCTTTTGTATACAGTTGATATGGCGTTATTGTGCCTTTGATGTAGACCCTCTCTTTGTTATTGTTTTTTAGCATTATTTCTTTCAACTTTTTATAGTTGTCCCATTATATTATTGCTTTTGCCTTTTTCTCCATGTTCACATATGATTTGTATTCATGAAGAAATGTTTTCGTAACTTTGACTTCCTTTGGTAGTCTCCATTGTGGGAGGACCATTGGTATTGCAATAGTCTCTGGCAGTGTGCAGATCAGGATCTTTGTTTCTATTTGCCTTTCAATGTGTGGGTATTGACCTTCTGTTGTTGGTGCTGTTGCTAAGCCTATTGTAGCAGGGTAGTTCATTTTTGCTTCTTGGATGGTATTCCAGAATGCTTCTGTAAGTCCCCTTCTACTTAGTTTTATTTCTTCTTTGATGTCTAGTCTTACTGTTATACATTCAACATCTACTGCTAATTGATTGTATGGCTTTAGTAGTTCTTCCAATTTGGTTCATGTAAAAGCTTCAGTGAACATGAGCTTCATTGTTGCCATCATTTGTTGTTCTCTAATATTTTGGAAGTTCCTCTCCTTGATCTCTCTAGCTTCTCTGGTGACTTTGATCTTGGGTAGAAACTTTTCATCATCAGTGTCTATCCATTCTATTGTTCTTGCTGGGCTGATTTCTCCCCATTTTTCCATTGTTATCCTATTGATTGTCTGCTGAGTTTTCAGAGATAACAGTAGTCATGAAGTTTTAACAACTCCTTTTCATGACCATCTTGCAGACCTCCACTGGTTTCGTTATTCCTCCTTGTTTCATCATTTCCGCGCTTCATATGATTTTTGAGAATGTACACCATGTGCTATCTCCTTAGTATCTTTCCATTTCATGGTCGAGGATTTTCTGCATGTCCTTCTGTATTAATGTTTTCCTGATTTCTTCTCTGCTTGCTAGTTTCTGTTTAATGATTTTTCTTGTCATTATCCACAGTTGATGTTCCATTTGTTTTGTTCATGTCTCAGATGTTGCTCCCCACATATATTTCTTCATGGGTTCATCAAATATTGTAATTTTGGTCAGAGAAATCCCTGTCTTCTTAGCTATATCTATTATCAACATTTTTCCCATTGGACTCTCATTCATTATCATTTAACTGAGTATCTTCTCCATCATTTGTACTTGCTTCTCTGATCTATTTGGTGACTCCAGCTTTCCAGTGTGACCTTTTAATAGCCAGTTTTTTGTTTGTGTATTGATTGGGGATATTACTAGCTTATGTTGGATTTGCCAAGAGATCAGAACTTTCAGTTCTGCCACTTCAGTTGTAAATATTGCCAATATCCAAGCTGTTGTTCTATAGCATATTCTTGGTGCATTTTTCTCTTTGAATATTAACTGTTTAAAATCTTTTTTTTGTGTTTAGCTCATAGGCTTTGTTTACCTCTGTTAGTGCTATTTCTAGCAACTTGTGAAATTTTTGTGATGGCGCCTCAATTTTTATTTCTGGCCAACTTTCCTCCACTTTTTGATGCAATTTCATGTTTTTCCATATCTTTTGGACCTGTTGTAGGTGCTCTTGTCATTGAGTCAGACTGCATTTTAGGAATAGCATGCCATCTGTGTCTGTTGTTAGCTTAATTGTTCGTGTTTGTTTATAGAGGTTGATGGCAATGCATGGATCTACCAGTATTCTGTAGATTTGTGCCCAGTAATCTATTTGTAGATCCAATCATATTAATTCTGGGCTTATTGTTCTTCTTGGTGTTCTCTCCCAAGGGAAGATGCTTGCATGCATGCTTCTCATAGGTGCTCAAGGATGTCTTTGTTTGTTGACACTGTGATGATCTGTACTTTTGCCTTTCTTAATGTTTCATCAATCTTCTTTTCCAGGTTTTTGTATATTCCTTTTGTTTCAGTACATGTATGATTGTGAGATTTTCCTCATCCATGTTAATTTCTGGTATTTCTGCTATTTTGTCTTTGTACACCATTATGGCTTGTGCTGTTTCCAGTGTAAAGTCATCATCAAATAAGATGTGCACTGTGCTTCACATATACTGTCTCTCCAGTGTTTTGTTCATTTCCTGTGGGTAGCTTATGATCACATTTACTTTTGTCTAATATTGGCATCTAGTACTATCAGTAGATTTTTTCCTTTGATTTTCACGACTTTCTGTATATGAGCTTTTGTTTCTGGGGATAGTTTTGTGAATGCATTGTAGTGCATTCTCCATGTTCTGATAAAGTAGGAATGTAGAGTTTCTTCATTAATTTTAGACATCCATTTCTCTCTTTCTCTAGATCATAAAGTTCTCTCTGAGGTAGTTTCTGAATAGGCGTGTAGCTGGGTCATCCTTAATGGTAATTTGCTGGTGCTTGGTTCAGAGTCCATGGGCTGTGAATAGGTGCTGATAGTTTCTACTGATTCGCCCTTGAATCAGCTCACAGTTACTCCTATCAGCACTTGACCAGTCGTGGTTTCTGTGGGGATAATGTCAGCCTTGAATCACTTTTACATCCACATGGTTCTTCCACCACTTACACCTTCCACTGCAACTCCCAGTGTCTTACTGCACTTGAATCAGCATCATGGACACTTGGAAAGGAAAGTTGAGCTGCGCACCAGTTTTCTGCATGCCCTTAAATTGGCGGTGCAGATCCCTGGTGGGAGGGGCTTTTTGTTGGTTGGTCTCCCTGCCCTTGAATCAGCCTTGGGGACTAATAGGACGCCTTCTCACTCTACGTCGTCTATTTGTTGGTTCCTCATTCTTGTCCCTTCTGCCCTGGAGTCAACATCTGGTTTGAGAACTTCTGCAGACTGTAATTCTGCTGTTCGTGGTTGAGAGCTCCTCTGGTTATTGATTTCTGCACACTCTCTTCTTCATTGGTGGGTGCATCATTTTCCTCTAATTTCCTAAATTCAGTTAGTAAATTTATATCCCAGATTTCAGGGTCATATATAGGTTTATTTCTTGCTGTCCTTTGGGGCAGCTTTTGTTTCTGGGGATAGCTTTGTGAATGCATTGTAACACATNAGTTAATTATTTTAGTACATGTAGTAAGTGATCACTAGTCAACTAATTGAGAGAAAACCCCTACACCTAACCTATGTGCACTTTTGCAGTCTAGCACAGGGACCCTTGAATCGTTCTCTGTGATGGATCCAGACCACTACTAAACACCACTAGATTAGCTTGACATTGTATTAAATAAGATTTCAGGGTCATATATAGGTTTATTTCTTGCTGTCCTTTGGGGCAGCTTTTGTTTCTGGGGATAGCTTTGTGAATGCATTGTAACACATCTTCAATGTTCCCATAAAGTAATAATGTAGGGTTTTGCCATTGATTTTTGACATCCGTTTTTCTCTTTCTTTTGATCTTACAGTTTGTTCTGATGTGGTTTTTGAGGAGGCGTGTAGCTGAGTCATACTTAATGGTAGTGTACTGGTGCTCAGTTCACTGTCTGAGGGCTGTGAATCTGTGCTAATAGTTTCTACTGATTCACCCTTGAATTGGCTCACAGTTACTCCTATTGGCACTTGACCAGCTGTGGTTCTGATTTGGACAACATCAGCCTTGAATTGCTTCAGTATCTCCACAGTTCTTCCACCACTTACACATTCCCCTGCAACTCCTCATGTCTCACTGCCCTTGAATCAGCGTCATGGACTTTGGGAGGGAAAGTTGGGCTGCACACCAGTTTTCTGTGTGCCCTTGAATTGGCGGTGCAGATCCCTGGTGGGAGAGGCTTTTTGTTGGTTGGTCTCCCTGCCCTTGAATCAGCCTTGGGGACTAATAGGACGCCTTCTCACTCTACGTCGTCTATTCATCAGCTCTTCATTGTCATCCCTTCTGTCCTCTTTTTGACGTCTGGTTTGAGAACTTCTTCAAACTCTCCTTCTCCTGTTCGTGGTTGAGAGCTTCTCTGGTTGTTGGCTCCTGCGCACTCTCTTCTTCATTGGGGGTGTATCATTTTCCTCTAATTTCCTAAATGCAGTTAGTAAATTTATATCCCATTTTTCGGGGTCATATATAGGTTTGTTTCTTGCTGTCCTCTGGGGCAGCACTCTCTGGCTCAAATAATCATCTCTGATATCTGCCATATATTCATCATTGAATTCTTCTTCATGTAGACTATCTAAATCATTCATGTCATATATAATTTCATTGCCATTAATTCAGCATATTTTAAAATTGGCATTCTCATCTATCTTTGTCTCTTCAATGTCTGCTGTTGCTCTCTTCAAGTTTTGAAAGTGTAATAGTCTATTGTTGTCTAACATATATTCATTGTTCAGCAGTGTTTGTGTTAGCATGTGGGGGCCGGACCATAATGTTTTCAACTTCCAGACTTGATTTGTGTCTGTGAGTTGAATTGGTGTCAATGCATATACTTTGTCTCCTACTTTGTGTGCATGGCCATAGATTTTTTTATTATAATTGCATTGCTGTCTCACTGCTGATTTTTTAATGTTTTGACACATCATTTTGTGGATCCCTGTGATTTGGTTTTTCAATTGCTGTATATATGCGTTGTCCAATTTTCTGCTGTAGTTGGTGTATTGCATTGAGAGCAGGGTCGCCACTTCTCTTCCAAACATTGCCTTGAAAGGTGAGACTCAGGTCATTGCATACACCGAGGTGTTGTAATAGTATTCAATCATTTCAATGACCTCTCTCCATCTGCTTCCTCCTATTCTCTTTGTTGCTACTCTGATTAGCTTGATTAATGTTTGATTGAGTCACTCCACCACACCATTGGCCTGCGGATGATATGAGGTTGTCCATTTGCTTGTGATTTCTAGGAGCTTTGCCATTTCCTGAAAAATTCCACTTTTGAATTGGGGCCCCTTATCTGTTATTATCATTTCCACTGGTCCCAGTTGCAGTATCCATTCTTTTAAGACTATCTCTGCTGTGGTTTCTGCCATGGTATTCTGCATTGGAACCATCCTTGCATACTTGGTAAAATTGTCTACAATCAAGAGTAGATATTGATAGCCTTGTGTAATATCCTCGACCAGGCCTTTGTTGCCATGTGTTCTTGTTATTAACTATCACTCAAATAATGGTGGGTGAGGATTTACTAGTTTAATAGACTGCTAGAACTTTCCTCTCTGCTTAGCTAGTTATGCTGATTGAAGGATAACCATCACTATTTAGGTGACAAACCATGCAGTTTATTCTCTGATTGAAAGCTGTGGGCCACTGCCTGAAGCTGATCTCCACACAACAGTTCCTCTCCTTTGTTAATGACTGACCAAGTTCATTGCACCATCTCAGCTCAATCGGACATTAATTATGTGTGCCTTACATTAACTCAGTGCATGCACTCATGTCATAGCATTACTGACTTAAACTCATGTTTAATATCAAACTAGCCATTACCATAAAACTATTGGCTTTTAATAATTAATTAACTAATTGCAGCTTCCTACACTTACATTTAATAGTAATACATGTAAAGTCATTTATTCAGTCGATTATAGTCAAGTCTCCTAATTTTAATAATACAGATATAACCCTAATTGTTGGCTATCCAGCCATTTCGTGAATCTATTATAATGTACATGTAGTGATCAATAGTCAGACTAAGCAAGAATTGAAAAACTCCCTATCTGTAACTTAAGTGCAGTTTCATGACTGGCACAAGGACCCTTCGAATTGCTCCCGTGATGGACTCCAGCCACTACTCAACACAACTTGCTTAGCTGAACATTTTAATAAATTTCAAACCAGATAAATGAAGATAATAAATCAAAATAAACTCCGAAGAATTTATTGTTCATCAAATTCCACTTAAATTCTAAGCTATTTATTTAAAAAGTTCTAAGTACCTGCTGATTTCAAATTTTGAATTAATCTTCTGCCAATATGGCTGTTCTTACGTAAGCATAATTTCACTTGTTACAATTTGTCTAATATTTCTTAATCAGCTACTCCATTTTTCTCATAATGTGCATATTGTAACTTAGTTGCATAATACAAATGAATAAGATATCAAACTAAATTTTACAATCACTTATAATCAATTTTTTGATCACTGCTAATCTTTTTGACGCTATTCCTTTTGGTTTGCAGCTTGTTCCTTTGGATGATGCTACATGTACACCTATTTTGATGGAAATCATAAATAATTTTTTAATTGTTATTTTTACATATTCATTTGAATGATTAAAACCAAATATTGTATTGATTGTGTATTACTATTCACTCTTTTCCACATGCAATGAATTTATTTTGAAGAGTAAGGTGTTTAAATAATTTTAAGCTAAGAAAAGATTAATTTAATTTTGGGTTGCTGCAAAATGGTAATGACAAATTCAATGAAATGTGGCCTACATCTTAAAGAATGAGTTTCAGATGTTTTTACTAAAGCTAATGGTATTGAGGTATTCTATTAATTGATTCAATTCTTATTCTATTTTTAGATTCATTGATCCTATGATACATCACAAATCACAATCAAATTTTATAACATTTTCTTAGATCTCAAATTGGCAAAACTAACTCAGCACTGGACTTGGGTAAATGATATCCATTTTCAACTTGCTTGTTGCAAGTGTGTTTGCTAATGTGGAATAAGCAGTATGTACAAACTTAACTAGAGACTTCAAAAAATATTATTGAAGGCAACCATGACATATCTGACAATGACATATCCACAAATTTTTTCACAGAAGAATTTCACTCATGTAGCAGCATTAAACTGAGATTTTCATTCATGCCCTAATGGTACTCACAATTTCATCCTGGGAGATATTATGGCGATTTTTTACATTTCAAGAATATTTCCTAAAATTGCAAACACACATTTGTTAAGGAACATAGTCCATTCTTTACAACTGTCTGCCTAGTACAATCTATTTTAGTACAACATTAATAAGTTTCAGCAATACAATATTTCAAATATACCATTGCTCTGACAATGTTGAGTACAAAATCCTTCAATAACTACTAAAAGATTTTTATTGATGGAAGCTATGTATTCCATTATATGTTTGTAATATTGTTGGCAATAAAATTAAGACAATCTATTAACAAATTAATGAATTTAATTATATCTATAAAGAAATCCAACAAATTCAAAATACTGCTTAATTAATAGCTGGAGACACAATAGAATTTTATGTGTCAAATAAAAGTATATATTTGGCCAAATGAATAATAGTTTATTGAAATCAATGTTTGTACTTGAAATCAGTTAAAGTAATAAGAATTATTTATACCCTTAAAATATATCTGATTAAGTATTTACATATCCAAGAATTCAATGTGTATTATCTATACTCTATACCCAGATAGCAATTTTGGTTGTTTTTACATTGTTTATGGTTGTTTCATACTTTTGGTTGTTGCAGAAACCATTAACATCATAATAACAACCATTAATGTTAATTTGAGCAACTAAAAATGTGATAATTTAAGATTCAAGCAGATGCTTGCAAATAGAACTCACTTCATCATTTTGATTACTAGATCATTTTTATATAAAGAATGGAATTGCAAAAAGCTTTTTTGAAATATTAAATTTGTGAAAAATTATAATATACTTGGTAAGCGAATTTTCAAAATAATTTATTCATGAATATTTGGACACCTTCAAATTATCTGTCAGATAAAAAAGTTACATTTGAGCAGAAGAGATTCTTTACGATTTAAAAAAGTATTATTTCAAAATTATGCTTAACTTTATAAGTTTAAATTTTTTTTAAATGTGGCTGATTTTTATGCTTATTGTTATCATTTAAAATCAAGACATTCATTAAAAATTTCAGCAAATGTTGTATTTAATGTATTTATTGCATTACTGTTCTGCCCTTTGTTGGGCTTGTGTTAGTTTAAACAGCAATGTTTGAACTGATTATCAATATAAATTTCATGTATTGCATATAAAAGTAA
Organism: Hofstenia miamia; assembly: GCA_900660155.1. NCBI lineage: Eukaryota > Metazoa > Xenacoelomorpha > Acoela > Hofsteniidae > Hofstenia > Hofstenia miamia. The sequence goes on along the minus strand of CABFPE010001202.1, from coordinate 5,555 downwards.
TGCTAGAACAATCATGGGCAACATAAAATAACATTGTTATGACTTAAAAATTGTGCTTTTTTATTCAGAAAAAACAACCAAAAAGCAACCTAATGTGACGTTGTTGGAACAACGTTGTTTAGACCAGTCAAAAGGGTACCATTTCAACATTAAAACAACCATAAAAAAACAACTAAAAAACAACGTTGTTTAGACCAAAATTTGTTATCTGGGTAATTTGAAATAAAATTTTTTTGTGAATCACATTGTGTGTGAGCAACTTTCATGTGAAACATGCTACCCCCTCACACATGGTAGCTACACCCTTAAACAGAAGACTATCAGAAGATCAAAAGATGAACCTCAACTGGAACAAATACTAGAATTGTCATGATGACTTTCACAGTAAATATTGCTGTATGATGTTACAATCAAACTGGTCACCAAATTTGTTCTTTGTAAATATATTTATTTTAAATTTAATTGTGACAAACAGAACTAATGTCTTAAGCCTTTTGATGAATAGCTGAGAAAAACTGAGTTTAATTCTGTCCCAAAAGAAATTTAAATGTGCAAGCTACCTAATTTATAAAATAAGAAATGTGCTAAAAATATGCTATGCAGACCTTTTGAAAAAACAAAGTAAGGAAAAGCATAGGACAGTTGGTTGATAGAAATCTCTTAATTTACTTATATTAATTTAGTGATTAAATTCAAAACTTTTTCAACTTGAAATATAATGTAGAGACACTTGGGGACATTTCTGGTCTTAATTTTATGATTATTTTGTTTCTACTATTTCCTTAATATTTCATCATCTATAATAGTTTTTGGGGCTATTTAATTATTGTGCCCTTGATTACTTGGCATGTGTCATTACTCAATTAAATTTGCAAAGGACATGAGTTGCAAAGTGTAAACAAAGTTTAGGTAAGAATTCAATGGTTGTATAAATATCAATCATAGTGTAAACAGATTGAATTGATTTTAGTTCACCAAAACTGTGTTCTATTTCTCTTGGAATTTTATTAAGTAATTTATCATGATAATAATTGAGTAAGTTACTAGTGACAATTTGGGAGTAGCCTCTTCTGATCTATGGATGACAATTGGTTCCTACAAAAGTTGCAGCCCAAATTGTGGACAACATTAGGTTACAGCTATATATATGCATAGGCTATAATAAACTGGCTTTTGAATGCAACATGTACATGCACATACAAGGTGTGACAAAAAAGAAACAAGACTTTATTTAGAAAACATTTATTTATAAGTAGAACACACAATACTAATTTGTACCTTCCAAATAGTCCTCTCAGTTAACACACTTAATCATTCAGCACTGCCACTCCTGGAAAAACTCTACAAAGTCTTCTTCTTCAGTTCCCTCAGCTGCTGTATCACTGCACCTTTGATGTCTTCCACAGATGCAAAATGTCTACCTTTCAGTACAGCTTTCATTTTTGGGAAGAGCTAAAAGTCACAGGGAGCCAGATCTGGCAAATATTGTGGGTGCTCCAAGCATGTCACCTGTTTTGGTGTCAAAAAATGAAGCACACTCAAGGCTGTGTGTGCAGGCACATTGTCATGTTGCAGCAACCATGATTGGTTCTCCCACAAATTGTGTCTGCAGCACCTGAATCTCTTGTAGAAGTGCTGATTCACAGTTTGCTCCTCTGGCATGAATTTGTGGTGAACAAGACCACTTTGATCACAAAATATGGTAAGCATTACCATGATTTTCAAATTCAACATTCTGACCTTCTTTGGTATTGGCAATGCTGGAGTCTGCCACTGCAGGCTTTGCCTCTTTATCTCTGGGTCATATTGAAACTCCCATTACTCATCTCCAGGTATTACTTTTCCAAAGAAATCTGGCTCCTCCTCAATCATCTCCAGGATGTTTTTGCAAACATTGGTGCTGTTGTCCTTGTGATCATTAGTCAGCACTTTTGGTACCATCTTGACACAAGCTTTCCACATTCCAAGATCATCAGTCAGTATGGTCCAGACTGTCTCCCTGTTCATCCCTAATTCATCAGCAATCATCTGAATAGTCAGTCTCTGATCTCCACACACACCATGTGACTCAAATGGTTGATGTTTTCTGCAGGTTTGGATGTGGAGGTATTCCTGACTTCAGGCTATCTTCAACATCCTTATAGCCAAATTTGACATGCTTATGCCACTCACTCAAAAACTCTTGTGCATGATATGCAATCATCTCCATACACATTCTGAAGCATTTTTAAACATTCTGTAGGCTTGTTCCCAAGTTTTGCTAGGAATTTTAAATTTACTCTTTGATCTATACATTTGTTGTATCAAATTTCTGACAGACCCTGACTTGTTATGTGTGTTTAAATAGCTACAGAATTTCAATGAAAGGAGATAATGAGACCATATTATGTCTGTAATATGGTATGTTGTTATGTACCATTTGACCCTATTTGGCTGGCCAATTGCAGGTCAGTTCTCATTGTGACAGACAAAGTCTCATTTCTTTTTTGTCACACCTAGTAATTAGTACACTGTGGTTAAATTATGCTTGTTGGCTAGCACAAATGCCTGGCAATTACATGCTATTTATATACCAGCTGAGATCTCTAAAAACAAATGAGATTGTGTATTTAGGTAGATAATAAATTGTGAGACACATAGAACAGCACTGCATGAACATCAGTTTAGCCTAATGCTGTTTAAATTGGTTAGCTTGGATGTTTGTTTCTTTCTTGGAATCTAAACAGTTACTAGTTAAAAAGATAAACTACCAATGTTTTCTTGCTTACCTGGAATTAGCTAGAATCACTGTTATTCTAGTAATGCTCAACTAAGTGACCTTCTGCCTTGTCATTAGGTTATATGGTGATTCTAAATGGGTGTCAAGCTAGGAAGAATTTCCTCATGCTCTGTGATCAAATTCATTTGGAAGGAAAACCAACTCTGTGTTGCCTAAGGATGGTTCTTAATTAGTGTTATTTGTTGTTCTATTTGTTTCTATTTTCTGCAATTCTTCTGTATTTTTGGAATTAATTGCATGTTGGATCCATATCAAAACCCCTGTGAAGTTGCCTATTGGGCTATTTATATGTCTTAATGCTTTTTGTTGTTCTTATTTATTTGGAGGCTCTCCCAAATTGTTATGGATTTTTTTGCTTTATGAATGGCTTGTTTTACTAATCCTAGTGTTTATTTTAATGTTGAGACTACTGTAGAGTTCCCCAAGTGCAAACATTGGTAGCCAGGAGGCTACTCCTTGCACTGTTTTACCTTTAGTTAGTGTGTCATTACCTACTTTTCCCAGTTCTTCTCTTACTGTTCATCCAAGGCAAATTTAGAAAACTGCCAATGTTCTGCTGATCCCCTCTTGGCAATCTAGCACCCTGTGATGGTCTCCTGTTCCTGTCTGGGACGCTCAGCCATCAGAACTGGAACACTTGAGAGTATCCCTGTCTAAACAATTACAGTTGCAGAGTGAAGACTATCAGCATATCAAAGCTCTACAAGAAGATTTGTTTCATAAAAATTTGCAGTATCAGCAGTTTAAACAGAAACTGCACACAGCTATTACTTCTTTACTGATCTAGATTCAATGTCTAAGGGAAAAAGCATCAACTGCTACAGTGGTAGCAACCCAAGAAAATCTGCCACCTGCTCCCAGTCCTGTTCTTTACCATGGTGAATGCATCAGTGAAAAGTTTACCATGAAAGTGACCCAAATCCTGTTACAACATCATGCCTCCTCTCCTCCTCGTTGTCACTCTCTGAGTTGTTACTCATCAAACATCACCCCAGTTGCTTGTACTGCCACTTTTGCTAAATCTGCCTTAACACCTATATCAACATTATTTATGGTAGTCACTCCATCTGGACATAGGGATGGGCCACCCTTGCTGTTTCCTCTGTTGGTTGGAAGTGCTGGAACACTGTATCTCCTTGCTTGGTCCCTGTGAATGCTACCTCTGTGCCCACTACAGTTGAACAAGTGACTCTGAGTCCCAACAGTCAAGTAGTGTTGATTAAGTTCACTGCAGACAACTGGCGTTGGTTCACCCAGTTGAATCTTTCATCTGACCAAGCAACAATAATCATTTCCATAAACAGACTGTCTTACTGAAATTTATCTAATGAAGTTTCTCAGCCATTCAAAGAATGGTTTTTCCTATTTGAAATCACCATGAAGCAATATGGCATCAGCCAAGAAAGTGCCATTGACTACTTCCCTTTGCAATGCTTAGACTACAATCAATATATGATGCTCAATCAAGAGACCAAAACTGATTATCAGCTACTTACAGGTTATTTTGAAGATTGCTATTGTGCTCTGCACATTATACAACAGTACAAGACTCTCCTCCATGAAATTTCTTTTAAGAAAGGGGATGACATCCAAAGTTATACTATGTAAGTAGAGTGATTGTTCCAGCTCAGCAAGATTTCACCTGAGGACTCTCACCAAGATCTTTTCTTGTATATTTGTAGGGGATTCCCATATAATCTCAGGAGCTGGCTTAAATTGAAGTATTAACTGGAGGATGACTTATCCATGCTCATTAGGAAGGCAATTAGTGTTGTTTACTTCCTACATAACTCAACCAGAATTGACAAAAATGCTGGGGAGATGAGGGGCAAAAATCCTGTCCCAAGAGAGCCCCTGAGTCTGTAGGAGTAATAATAAACAAGAAACTTGAAAGCAAAGTCTGGTCCTACCAATGTGGCCAGAAATGGCACCTGAGGACCCAATGCAATGCAGTGATTTGCATTATTGCTGAAGGCAATGGATTCCTCAGCAAGGAGCCTGAGATTTCATTCAATGAATCACCTTTAGATGATGAAACTGATCTGCTTAGTTCAAACTAATGTGAGTGCCACCTCATGAAAACTGTGCACCAAATGTGTTGGTCATAACAAGTATGATGTGAAAAAATGTGATATTGATTGAAGTGAATGGGAGTATTGTCTATACCACTGTGGATACTGGAGCCTCAGCTTCTATTGTCATTTGTGACTGCTGCAACTTGTTATGCTTAGACCAAACTGCCCTAGCCTCTGTCTCCATCGAATTGATTGATGCTTCAGGGAGCAACAATCCCCTGAAAGGAAGAATATTGGACCTTGAAATCCAAATTAACAAGGAACTGTTCAACATTGACTTGATTGTTATTGACACTTTCAATCAGCTGCTTTCCTGTGCCATTACATTAGGAAGTAATTTTCTGGAGAGAAATAATTGTATCATTGATTATTGTGACATAATCTATCAAGACTATCATGATTGGTCAAGATAAGAGGAAAAGAATGAAGAAACAAAGACTAAAATTATTATTGATTATAATGATTAATTGTAAATCATGATAGGATTGATTATTTCAGTTTGTAAAATGTTTTGTGCAGTTTATACTTAAAATTATACTCGACGTTATTTGACAAAACAAAAGATGGTCAAACAGCATAGTCAAATTAAAGCTGACATTGCGTAAAATTAACAGAAATATTAAAGCGAGGGAAAAACTGTCAACAAGAAAGAATAGCAGGTACTTGTCGAGTGTTTAATTGTTTATCACTAAGTGCTATAA
>CABFPE010001201.1:22468-36036 GCA_900660155.1 Hofstenia miamia | reverse complement strand
AATTATATACTGCATTTTCCTTGGAAAATATGAATGTAGAAATTAAACAAAAAGAGATCGCAATCCACTCTAATAAAATCACATAGAATTTTATAGGTAATAGTAAAAATGTAATGACTAGTGTACATGTTAAAAAAACAAAACTAATTTTAAAATATTTCATTAATATACGTGGAAAATATTAAATGTAGAAATTAAACAAAGAGATCGCATATTCGCTATATTTAAAGGTGTAATACATAATAAAACCAACCTAAATTTTCGGAAAGAGCAATACAAGGGTTATGTATAAACCAAAATTTGCTACCTAAAATTATACATGCAATTTTATTTATTAATATCATTTATAGGTACACATACATTTCAAATATAATTATACACATTTGCAGATTGTTACATCTTTTACCAACTTTTACACAGCAATCTTTTCTTTACACCTCTTTTGGTTTAATAGATTTTTTTGGGTTGTACACATTTGGTGACTGATTCATCTTTTATTGACTTTTCCATATTGCTCACTTTTTGTATGTGTTTATAGATTGATACACATTTATCGACTTTTCCATGTTTTTTCACTCTTACTTGCTTTTTATAATGTTATATGGCTACATACACTGAACACGGATTTTCCGAATTTCACTGCTTTTATCGACTTTTCCACATTGTTCAACTTCATTTGATTTATAGACATTGGTTACATGAATGTATGCATCAAACGATGTTCGACTTTTCAATTGTTTTGTATTGCTAAATACCATGATATGCACCACTCTTGTTCTAAACATATAAACTTGAAAATGTGTATAGTGGGAGGCAGGTTAAATTCAATAGCAAAACATCTACAATCAGTTTAAGTTTTAATAATTCTACACTTGTAATTTGCGTTGTTTGTTAAAAAAATTATTGCATCCAAATAATTCTTGTTAGTCAATTCAATCAATTGCAAAAGTAATTGAAACATTTTGAATTTTAATAGTTCATAATTTAGTTTTAATCAAAAGCGTATATATAATTTACATGTACAATGTAAAGAGCTAATACATCAACAAATATATATATTAATAAGTAAAAATTTTTTATTCCAAAAAACAGATATGCTGGGAAGCAAAAATATTTTAAGTTTAAACCAAATAAAAAATTAAATTACATACCGAGTTCTTTTTGGAATTGGTTAACCAGGTTTACTTCAATGTTAATACCGACTTCAACATCTAATCATTTTATTCAACTGCATCCACATGACATTAAAATTGGGGGAAAGAGAATGACAGAATTATAGGTAACAGCAGGCGTAATTCGATGTCTGCTTTTCCCATCCTGCATAATACGCTGAGTGCAATTCAATCCAAGCAGAGCATTCAAATCTCTGACATGTTAAGTGTTCTCTAGTCGATAATTTGCACTGGTCTTTTATGCTTAATGGAAAGTAACACACAAAGATAATTCCGCACATCAAAAACTAACTATTGCACAAGAAGTTCACTCTCCATTTCTCAAATAGAATACACCATAAAAAACACAGAGGGTTTGTGCAAAATGTCAGAGAAATGCATACACTCTGTTCTTTTCTCTCATCTGCTACCATGGAAACTTGTCAATCAAGAATTACCACAAATTAGTACAGGCAACTAAAACTGGTTTTAATTTAAAACACTAATAATAATTTGCTTTACCTTAAAAATGTTTAAGCCATTTACAGAGTGTAGGGCGTTATTTGTTAAACAATGTATGATGGAAATAGGGGTAATACAAAAAATGTATATAGGCGTATAACCCACTCCATATGGCCAAGATGACAATTTCCACTAACTTTTTTACCTTATGAGGCAAAGTAACATGCGATGATAATTTCACACATCAAAAATTTTTTCTATGCAATATTTGATGGGTTGACTCAGCACCTCCTTACTAATGTGATGATAATAAAAACAGTCAAGAAGGCAAAATAAAAATGAGATACACATAAAATGAAATATTTAACACCAGAGAAGAAACATGAATTATTTTGAAACTTTGTGTTTGTTTTTAAAAAATATATAAGTTGACGATTTTTTCCATAGATATCATCTCCATTGATTAAATTTGTAAACCCTGTAATGTGTTCACCATAGTAAAAAATAAATGTTTTGTAAATATTTTATTATGCAAACGCAAAAAATACAGACATGTGATATACACGGAAATAGAAAAATTTAAACTGTATATAATTAAACAAAATATTAAATGTAGAGTAAATCAATGTGTATAATTTAGTTTAAATTGGAAATTTTAAATAATGTACTAAATTAAATGTGAAATATCATAAAATGCATATAGGTTATCAAAGAATTATATATCAACATACTTTGTTATTTTGTGTGTAGATGTTTTTGAAACCAAAAAGTAATGCCTTCAATCTTTGACCTATTGTATTGTTCTTTATTGTTATATAGTGATAATCAAATCTTTTTGAAAGTGAAACTGAAATCGATTTGAAACATTGTTTAAACTCTACCTACTTCATTGAAAACAACTGCATATGACATGTAGACTTGAACAAAAAGGTGAAAACGTTTCACTGATTCCATAGCAGTCTGCTAAAATTAATAGTAGTGAATGCTATTGTAAAACACATAGTTCATGTACTCTGATATGAAATAAGAAACTAAATGGCTTGATGTATTAATCATTAACATGGGGTTTCACGAAAAAATTGAGAGCTAGAAACCACTAAGAAATTTTGTAAAATGCATACAAAGTAATAATGTATCTCCCCAATAAGTTGAAAATCAGTGCTTAATTCATAGTTTCTCACTCAGTTGTTAGTTAAAAAATTGTAAATGCGTGAAATATGTTGTATTAATTGGAATGTAAGGCATTTTACAAAGAATTTGAGTTCTAAAACACTTATTTGGTTATATACATGATGCGTGTTTCCACTAATTTACTCTCCTCAGTTATAAATCACATGATTTTATTTATATTGGATAGTCCTGTCTATATATTCATAGTAAATTGCTGGATAAATTCATTATTTTTCCTTGTTGTGAAATTGCTCCTCTAAAAACTCAGCATACAAGCGCAATGTCTATTGAAACACCAATAAATGGATCTCTCAGCAATCTTATCAATGAGTTATTCACCAGTCCACCTCAAACATACTACCCTCTAACACAAGAAGCAAGCCCACCTATTAAAGAAAAGAATTGCCACCAGCAAAAGAGAAGATGCTGATCAGTTAATAATAAAAGTTCTATAACACATGATAACACTGATAATGTTTTGCAGGTTTTAAACAATATCAATTCATAGTGTACCTTTGGAAGCTCATTTTTGGCTAGCAATTTACCAAAGAAAGTTTGGCTTACAATCACAGATGTGGTACAGCTAAAAACAAAATTCAGATGTGAATTAAAAGTTAAACTTGAGAATGGATTCTACAATTTTCTACCCAAATGCTATGGAGATGTAATTTGTGAGAATTACAAATACTTGATAGGCAAAAAACTTTTTCAAGAAGATGATTTAGTATTTATGCAAAGTGAAAGAAAGCGTATCATATTACAGTTTTGTGAATAATTAACTTTTTGAAAAAGAATAAATTCCATTTCATAATTGTTTTTTCCATTATTTCTACATGAAACATCAAATACGCAAATTTTTTAAAAACTAGAGAAATAACATTTTCCATATAGTTCATTTGAATAAATTACATGCTTTTGGGAATTAATAGCACACACCCAGGTGTTAATGTATTTGAAAAATATCATTTTCCTTTATACAACTAATAAATAATAAGTGTTTTTAAGAAAAGTAGCAAAAAATAAATCACTCATTTTTTACAATGAATTTCTTAAATTTACATTAAATAATACCACAAGTGGCTTTATTAGCAGTATAAGTCTGTAATAGAATACAGCTAGTAGAGTCCCCTGTGTTCAGTGTGGTACCAATAGCCACAATTGTAGCATCATCCAAACAAAATCTCAAATAAGCTGCAAACATTGAGAAAAGAGATTAACATCAAAGAGAAGTTGATTAAAAAAATATTGTAATCAAATCAATTAGTGTTATTTCAGATTTATTTGTAATATGCAACTAAGAAACAACATGTGTCAAAAAAGAGATATTTGTGTCTGTTGATAAAAATACTTTTTGACTAAATGACGCTTTCATTATTTTCAGCTGCCATCTTGGCAGAAAGTTTAAATTTGAATCGACAGGTACTTCTTTTGGAATTACTATAAATAGATTGAAAACCATTGTAAGAGTTTGATAAAGAATTTTATTTGGAATTCTTATTTTGTTTCATATTAACAGTTTGATTATTTATTACAATGTCGAGCTAATCAAGTGGTGTTTAGTAGTTGTCTGGATACATCACAGGGAATGATTCTAGGGTCTCTGTGCCAGATCATGAAAGTGCACATATGTTAGGTATAGGGGTTTTTCTCTCAATTAGCTGACTAGCATTTCATTTCTACATGTATCAAATAATTAATTGTCAGCAAATGGTCAGATCACTGAAACCTAGGAGTTATATTAATACTGTTTTAGATCCAAATTGATGACCCATAAATGACCAATAAAGTGACCGTACATGTAGTAAATTTTTAATGTAGGTTAGGAAGTTGTTTGAACAGAATATATTTAAATAAGCCAATATATTTCAGTAATGGTTACATGTAATATTTAACGAACAACTAGTAACAATTCAGGTTGCAAATCTATATAACACTTTCACATAATAGAGTTTAAGTCAAATTGTGTTGTGTCTTGAGTAAGCACTGAGCTAACATAGGGTAAACATAAGCTATATCAATTGAGCTGAGAAGTGTCACTCAAGCATTGAATGGATTGGTGAAACTGGTTGTGGAGATCTGCTTCAGGCAGATGCCCATCAGAAGATTGTTGTAGGAATTACTGCTTGGCTTTGTCACCTAAACAGTGAACAGTTAATTCTAGGTTACACCAGTTAACAGAAGAAACCAGTCAAGCAGTAACAACAAGTAAATCTTTACCCACAATAACACAGTAACAGTAGATAAACAGTGATAATGCCTGGTAGAGGATATTACATGATGGAGTAAATTTTCAACTGGTTGCAAGATTATTTGGCTAAGAAATTTGCAGTTCATAGCATCACATCCCCAAAACATTGTATTCTCTTGTGTTGATAAATTTAGTGAATCAAAAAATGAAGCATTCATTCACTTGTGAGATTGCCTTCTATAAATGCAACATGATGGAAGTTACGCTGATATCAGTTAAAAGCCTTTCTTATGTGTGGTGGAAGAGAGTTAAACACTGCCTTCAAGTGGCATACTGTAAGAATGTAAAGTTTTTCTTCAATCAACAGTTCTTTAATGTAATAGATGCTATTGAATGCACTCCCACGAATTTCAAATAATACATAGTGACTCTTCATGTCTTTGAACAATGAAAAATGGGTAAACAGCACAGTTAGAAACTTATGAGTGAACGAATATAACTCATTTTATAATTAAATGTTCAAAAAACAATTTCTACATCTGTAAATAAAATTTCTTTGTTAGAAAAAAGGACTGTTTGGTTTATGAATATGAGCTGAACTCAGTCATTCATGTTTGGTCTAATAATATCAAATTGCTATAAAATATTTATTTGCTATATTTTTTGTTTAAACTAAGTTTTAAAATTTAAATAGACATTCAATTTTAATTGATGAAAAATATTTATTTATTTCAATTGTCATTTTGACCCATGTGAAACGCCATTTGTAATTTCCTTTGTTTTATATTTAAACCAAATTTATAGGTAAGTTTTGTATTTTTTCTTTTAAAAATTTTACTACATGATTCTTAAATTGAGTTGTTTTGTTTCACTAGTAATTAGTAATTTTTAACAATTATAATAAAAGTCAATGGCACATATATATTTATTCTAAAATATTTTTTACACACTAAATCTAAATACAGTTTGCGCATTGCCACCTGGATATATTGGTGGTTTATCCTTGCCACCTCGAATTTTAAGTCTGATTAGCATCTTGTATTTTTCCCCTGTAGCTTTCTCTGCATAATGCTTAGGCAGGAAGAAGCAAGTGTTGTTTTCCTGTGTAATTTTTACCACAGGGCCATACTTTGTCTGAAGGCTATATGTGTTGTGTATTTTTTGCCACTTGCCAATTTTTAATTCTCTAACAGAGATATATTTCATCTGGCATTCTTCACAGATTTCATTGAGGATGTTGACCATTTCTGCTTGAACAATGCAAACAAATTTGATGAGCATGTGAATACCCATGCAAATTTCAGTGTTGGAGATAATATAAAAGATGCAACTTTTACCAAAGTGGAACAGGCATGTGGTGGTAGTTTTGCCTGCTACCAGAGCAATCAACTAACATCTGTTGATGTTTATTCTGTATTTTCCAGTGTTTACCCTCAAATTAACGAGATTATACAGGATGATATAGCCAAACACTTCTCCTCAATGGTGTATCTCTCTTGTGAGGTGGAGTTGGTAAAAGAAGAGAATGGTGAGACAAAGAGTGTGGTATTGTATCCAACAAGCTCTCCAGTGTTTGTTTTTAGCAGTGGCTTGGGACAAGCAGATTTCATGAAAATGGTAGATGGAATCACCAACTACATTACAATTGATACAGCAAATGGCTCCAATTGGGTTTTGAAAAATATCAACAGAGTGAAACTGCATATTGCCAAGTATCGTCCAACAAGAGCTGGTAGTTATATCCCCCTTCCTGAATATTTGAAAAAGAACAACTTCTTAGCAAACCCCCGCACTGCTCAGACCAATAAAGGTTTTTTATATGTCATTCTTGCATGCCTCCATCCAGAAATGAAGATGAAATGTCAAATTACATGCCTCAACAGGTTTTTACCCAATGTAAGGTTTTATGGTCTATCATTTCCAATGTCTATCAATAACATCTGCCAATTTGAAGAATTAAATAAAATATCCATTAATGTGTACAGCCTTGGGTTGAACTACTTTACCCATGTTGTTCACAGAATACACAGTCTTTGATAATATTGGCTTTAAAACAAATTTTTGGGGTTGCAAGAGAATGTCTTGTTTGCTCTTCCCAACTTTTGCGGATTTTTGAGCATGAGATTTGCTAGCAGCTTTTGGAGTCATCACCGAATTTAAAATTGAAAAAAAGTGTTCAAAACACAGGTTATTTATTACAAACTTTTAGCATATAAACCAATCAAAAATAACTTCATTCATTCATCCAATCATCAACTAGAGTTTACATAATTGTGCAGTAAAGATCTTAACAATTAGAAGAGAAGTGTAATATTGCTTTACAACTAACCTGCATGTTTAATTTAATTTAATTTAATTTAATCTTAGAAATATATGAATAATTTCAACAAGGCTTGGTATCAGATGGAAATTGTGAAAATAGTAACATTTTAACTAGAATAATGTTTTTAGTGAAATAATCAGTCTTTTTTGGAAAGTTTATTTGCGAAAGTTGGTTTCCTGTATACTATGGTAACCAGATTTTAGGTTTTGAAATGCAGAATTCTCCTTCTCCTTGTAATTTATTCAACTATAAATTTATATATGTCTATGACTATATTTTTATATCAAACACCGCTTTCATGTAGAAGAGTGAAAATTGAAAAATCAATTATGCTTTTTCGTTATTATTTTTTTACCCATATTATAGTAACTGTATTCATGGTTGTGAGATTAAGAAAAAATACATCTAAACATATTTATTCACAGGTTAATATACAATACTCTAAGGAATGTCCATGATCAAGAAAAATATTAAATCTATTGTATTGATTTCTCTATCAATAAGCATGAAAACTTTCTGGATTGCAATATCTATCAGGAAACCATCTGCATAGAGTCTATCAATGTTATTTTTTAAAATACAACTTGAAGTTTGAGGTATCTACATCTATATGCAGAGTCAATCCAAAACACGGGTCACATATACACTGTCCCTGTGAAGGTTGGAACAGAACATGCAACACTTTGTTGTTTGGGAGTGGAATATCTTCATAATTCACGAGCTTATCAAAATTTTGCTGAAAAATTCTGTAAAATACTATTGAAGAAGCTGCCTTCGAGAAATACTTTAGTTGACATCTCCAAAAATGCAAATAGTAGATTTAAAATATCTTTAAAATTTATAAACATAGAGTTTTTGTGATTGGCTCATTTCACTCTTTTAAAAATGGTAGTATTTAATATTACTAATACCCATTTTATTATATAACCAAAATAAAGTGTTTTAGAACTCGAATTCTTTGTAAAACACCTTACATTTCAATTAATACAACACATTTATTGTATAAGTTGGTTCACGCAATTATAATTTTTTAACAAACAACCAAGTGAGAAACTATGAATTATGCGCTGATTTTTGTTTTGTTGGGGAGATATATTATTGCTTTGTATGTGTTTTACAAAATTTCTACCTTTTGTGAAACCCCATGTTAATGATTAATACAAAATATTTAGTATAAACATTCATCCACCTTTACATCAAGCTGTGTAGTTTCTTATTTCATATCAGAGTCATGAACTATGTGTTTTACAATAGCATTCACTACTATTAATTTTAGCAGAATGCTATGGAATCAGTGAAACGTTTTCGCCTTTTTGTTCAAGTTTACACGTCATACACAGTTTTTTCAACAAAGTAGGTACAGTTTAAACCATGTTTCAAGTTGATTTAAGATGGTTTCACTTTCAAAAAGACTTGATAATCACTATATAATGATAAAGAACAATATGATTGGTCAAAGATTGAAGGCATTACTTTTTGGTTTCAAAAACATCTACACACAAAATAACAAGGTATGTTGACGTATAATTGTTTAATAACCTATATGCATTTTCTTATTTCCATTTTAAACTAAATTATACACATTGATATTTGCTACATTTAATATTTTGTTTAATCATATACAGTTTAAATTTTTCTATTTGTGTGTATATCACACGTCTGTATTTTTTGCGTGTGCATAATAAAATATTTACAAAACATTTATTTGTTTAGTTTACAAATTTAATGAATGGAGATGATATCTATGGAAAAAATCGTCAACTTATATATTTTTTAAAAACAAACACAAAGTTTCAAAATAATTCATGTTTCTTCTCTGGTGTTAAATATTTCATTTTATGTGTATCACATTTTTATTTTGCCTTCTTGACTGTTTTTATTATCATCACATTAGTAAGGAGGTGCTGAGTCAACCCATCAAATATTGCATAGAGAAAAATTTTTGATGTGTGAAATTATCATCACATGTTACTTTGCCTCATAACGTAAAAAAGTTAGTGGAAATTGTCATCTTGGCCATTTGAAGTGGGTTATACGCCTATATACATTTTTTGTATTATCTCTATTTCCATCATACATTGTTTAACAAATAACGCCTTACACTCTGTAAATGGCTTAAACATTTTTAAGGTAAAGCAAATTATTATTAGTGTTTTAAATTAAACCAGTTTTAGTTGCCTGCGCTAATTTGTGTTAATTCTTGATTAATGAGTTTCCATGGTAGCAGATGAGAGAAAAGAACAGAGTGTATGCATTTCTCTGACATTTTGCACAAACCCTCTGTGTTTTTTATGGTGTATTCTATTTGAGAAATGGAGAGTGAACTTCTTGTGCAATAGTTAGTTTTTGATGTGCGGAATTATCTTTGTGTGTTACTTTCCATTAAGCATAAAAGACCAGTGCAAATTATCGACTAGAGAACACTTAACATGTCAGAGATTTGAATGCTCTGCTTGGATTGAATTGCACTCAGCATATTATGTGTGATGGGAAAAGCAGACTGTTATCTATCACTCTGTCATTCTCTTTCTTCCAATTTTAGCATCATGCAGATGCAGTTGAATAAAATGACTAGATGTTTTGAAGTCGGTATTAACATTGAAGTAAACCTGGTTAACCAATTCCAAAAAGAACTCGGTACGTAATTTAATTGTTTATTCAGTTTAAACTTAAAATATTTTCACTTCCCAGCATATCTGTTTTTTTGGAATAAACAAATTTTATGCATTAATATATATATTTTGATGTATTATCTCTTTACATCATACATGTAAATTATATATACGCTTTTGATTAAAACTAAATTATGAACTATTAAAAGTCAAAATGTTTCAATTACTTTTGCAATTGATTGAATTGACTAACAAGAATTATTTGGATGCAATAATTTTTTTAACAAACAACGCAAATTACAAGTGTAGAATTATTAAAACTTAAACTGATTGTAGATGTTTTGCTATTGAATTTAACCTGCCTCCCACTATACACATTTTCAAGTTTATATGTTTAGAACAAGAGTGGTGCATATCATGGTATTTAGCAATACAAAACAATTGAAAAGTCGAACATCGTGTGATGCATACATTCATGTAACCAATGTCTATAAATCAAATGAAGTTGAACAATGTGGAAAAGTCGATAAAAGCAGTGAAATTCGGAAAATCCGTGTACAGTGTATGTAGCCCCATTTTAAAAAACCAATTAGCGATAACTGTCAAATATGCATTAATGCTTTTACCCCAACCTGTCAAAAAGCACTTTGTGATAATAATTTCTAGTGGTGAGTCAGCACTTAAACACTGGTCAATATCTGTGAATCACTAGAGGTCAAAATATCAGTTTGTGACTTCTCCTATCCTTTATATATACTACTCACACAGCTTGCAGCTAAATTGTGCAATATCAACTATTCAAATGGAGAACGCAGTGAAGTCCTACACTAACTACTTGAAATATGAAAAAAACAATTACATAACATTTTTTATAATAATTGATGATCACCTTTGTTTGCTTGCATTTTCTCAGGAAAGTGGTGGCTTGTGAGAACATCTCCATAGCAAACATTGTAAATTCTCAGAAATAGCTGCATTGAACTCGTTTTTATGAGAAATATGCCAATATATTTAAAATTATGTCAAAAACTTGAATAGTACAGAAATATGTTAAACACATGTCTAATTGTAAAAACATAATAATACTATCCCTGAATATTATGACAGTTTATATATACCTATGTTCCCCATTTTTAATAAAAAGTAATTTTTAAAAACAGACGTTTCTTTAGGTAACCCTATATTAATCTATAAAAATAAATAAATAGTATTAAATTTATAATAAATTAAAAAATTAACACAAACACTTTGTAACTTTCTAGAAAATGTGCATGCAAGTTTCTCTAATGACAGTAGCATTACCAAAATTATGGTGAAACATTGACCCAACTCAACCCATACCATTTAAAGCCCTGCACTAGTTAAGTAAGGATTTGTAAAATTATAAAAGTTTTAAATTAACTGAATCACATGTCTATATAATAATCAACATATATTTGACACTTACTAATTATGAATTACAAAAAAAACATTTATTATATAAATTTTTTAAAAGCAAGACTGATATTAATGTAATTGTTGCTAAAGCTTGATACACTCAAATTGCAGTAAATGTCATAAATATTTTATTATATACAATTTTTCATCTGTACTACCTGTTAAAAAATTATAATTTGATAATTAAATGTTCTGTTAGAAAATAATGTCATAAAAATTTTTTAATAATTTATTATATATAAATTAGTATTTCATTAATAAAAAATTAAAACACGCTACTGCATCAAGAAAGTCATAACATGAAGAATTACATACTGATTTATATATTTAGAAATTTGATGATTCAAAATTCAGCCTGTTGCATAACTTTCCCCTTTTCACCAGATCGAATATATGGAACTTACTACCATTTATCACCCTATCAGCCTTATTTTTTACGATTATTGACAACCTAATAAACATTTTTGGTTGCAGTAACGTTTCACTAACTCTGATTTTGTGACATAAAGGTGTTCCATGGAAGTTGCAGGAAAGTTGAATTTGAAACAAACTAGTTGCATAGACGTGTTAATGACAGTCACAGCAACGTTGCAGGAGTGTTGAATTTGCAAAATTATTTATAACTCAAAAATATATTATGTCAAAAAATTTTAATATTATTATAAATATTTTAGATTCTGCAAACTTAACGGCTTTGCACCGACGTTTATAACAATTTATACAGTAAATAAATACACGCAAGACAATATGCATGGACCAAAAATAAATACTAAATCAAAACTGCTAGAATGTGTAATCCATTACATTACATGACATGTAGTTTTCAAATTATAAAGTTCGTTCAATTGCTTTAGCAATTTGATAATGATTTCGGCCAATTTAAATTTAGCATTTCAATTTTTTGAAGCTGAAAGACTATAAAGTTAAAGGGAGTTTTACAAATTTTCAAACAATTCTAAGTTAGTGCTGCCATTTTGCAAAATTATTCTTAATTTTCTTTGAATATGTGCTATTAAAATTATTTATAAATTTCAATTTTTGTTTTTTTCAACAAATTGGCATTAAGTAATATAAAATTTATTGATTTTCATATACCTTAGCTTCAAATATAAGTGGTAAATAGATAGATATTTTTTCCTTTATCTTTTGAATACTAATTAAATTGGTTGAACTTTGGTTACAAATTCAACACATAACATGTTCATTACAAATTCTACCAAAATTCAACGTTACTGAACAAAAAATGGTATTGGGATCTTAAAAATTATAAACATATGGAGAAATTGATAACATCGTTTTTGTAAATGTTGTAGCCATCTAACGGATCAATTTATCTCTAATTTGAACATTTATATGCCAGCGAAATTAAAATTTACAATTTATGCTGACAGAAAATGCTTTGTAGGAATTAATTATAGCATTCTCTTATCTAATGACAGCAAAGCTGTTACATAAATGTTTATCGTTTTGAAAATGTATCAATAGCAACCTATAAAAGCTTTTATGATCGTTTTCTAAACAATGGATATAGTTATTTCGACATTTACGTCTAAACAAACAAACCGTTAATCCTATTTCAAGTATTGCAGCTACCACATAAACTTGTCGAATGCATATAGAACAATTTTGTATACTGTAAACTATCTTGCTTTATCTGAGTTTGCATGAAAATTAAATTTAAGAATGAGGCTATTCATAAAAATAGATAATTTGTCTAGAAGAATGTTTTATGCATATTCAAACTGCAGATTACAAACATTCACTATCAGAAACGGATGGAAGCCAGGTGGCACTTGCCAGAGGAGCAGGACCGGGCTGATCATGAACGAGATCTGATCACTTTTAATTTCAATACCTCGGTCAAAATCGGTCACTTTGAGATGTGTTTCTGGCAGAGGTGTTCACGGGTGACTTGTACTTGCCTCGTGACCCTCCATGACCCGCCGCAACTTGACTCGTGACCTGCTCATTTCTGAGCTGCGACCTGTGACCTGCATGACCCGCGGACACTCCTGGCAGGTCATGATTGATTTTTAGATTTTTGTCAATAAAAACATCTAAATTTGATTAGCTTCACCTTTGAATAACTTAACCTAATTTTTGAACTGATTAATTTAATGAGCCGCAATTTAGAATATGATTTTTCGGTAAACATCAATTAATTTTTAACTTTGTGTCAAATTTTCGTGGGTCATGCTGAAAAACAGACTCACCCGCGACCTGCA